>JASANE010010302.1:0-107247 GCA_030248225.1 Trileptium ribeirensis
CCATACATCTTAACTTTAATTTCTGTCAATGTTGGTGACAAATTATCTAGTTGAGAGAAATAAATAATTATTGCAAATATATTTATTTTTACTTGATGGCACTGTTAGATGTGCCCGGTTTATGTTGAGCTGCGGGGGTTGCTTCCTGTTTTGTAGCATCAGCAGTCACAGTTTAAGCCGTGCATGGACTGCAGCGGTTCCCAACACGGGGCCCCTGCTTATCTTCCGAGGAAGGTGGTATCCTTTCAGAAGCTGGTACACTGAAGCAACATGGCCTCACTCTCGCCTAATATTGTACGATAAGAATGGAGGTTTCGAACATACGACCTCAAGAGTTCGCCGAAGTAAGTTGCACGATTGCACTCGTGGAAAAGAAAAAAAAATCGTTTTGTTTGTGATTAGTTTATTGTGCTTGGTGTAATGTTATGCGTCATCGCTTCTATGTAATGATCGTATAAAATAATGAAAGAATATAGGTCGGTGTCATAACTTCCATAGAGAGTCGTTTGTTAACATTGTCTGGCTACTTTTGCTTGCCCAATCAGTGTTATCTAACTTATAACATATGAGCTAGTAGTCGGTGCTTAAATTTTCTAAGTGTTATTTAGAGAATAGTAAAATATCTTGTAAGCAACCGCAATTAAAATGGTTTAGTCTATAAGATAAGGTTGATCGTTACTGATGAAAACGTTGCCCATGCAATTATACTTTTATTTTTCAATGTTACACGGTTAGGAAATTATTCACATTGACCTATTACAGGGTTGAAGTGTCTATCAGAAATTACCACTGTTCGTTCGAGGCTCATTTGGTATTCGTTGGATAATTATATTGTGCGAAACGTATTCGAAGGTACCGATGTACCTTTTCCAATCTGTTGTAGATTGTGTTCGAACAGTATTCGATAGTGCATGCTTAATGTCACCAAACGGTTAATGTTTTCTTCTAGTCTTTCAGATGTTCGATTGTCGCATGACACTCCTACAGTCATTTCTTGCAGGAACCTTAAAAACGTAGGATTTGCGTATTGACAACCGACTAAAGCTAAATTATCTGTTTACAATTCGTATTCCAGCGTCCAATTTTTTGAGACAATCGAAAAAAATATTCTCAGTATAAATTACACTTAATCAAGTACAGTACTCGCCAGAAATGAGTATTACCTTTCGAAGGAACGAACATCGAACAAAATTTATTCTCGCACAATACTGGGACACTTTTCGAACAAACTTGGACCAGCTTTCAAACAAGTTTAAAAATCGCGCCAAAAATTCGAACACTTCTCGAATAAAACTTTTCATTTATCGGCCGAAAATCAAGCGTACGGTATTCATTTTTGGCGAGCGAATCGCGTATGCTTAGAGTATATCTCATAAGGATCTAAGAATATTTTAATATATATTTAATATATTTAATATTGAGCACTGGCAAAAAAGATATTGTGATCGAATTTTAATAGTTTGCTCTTTCGATTTGTTTATATAATTGAATGATGATACTCAACCGGTGTTCTTTCAAAACAACTTTGGTCGGACTAGAGACTGTTGTGTCTGATTCAGCTCGTGAGTATGAATATGAATGATAGTATGAATAGATTATAAATTAAGTATATGATAATCGCTTACCGTTGACACCGTTTAATATTTAGACATTACATATCCTAGAATATACATTTTTGCAATGCTGCGAAAGGCAACCATGGTAAAGCTAATATTTCTAACTAAACGTATGGATACAATGCTTACATGGTCATTAGTACATGGTATATTTTCTTCGCTGAAGCTCCAGCCGTTCTAGCGTTACCTAGCCTTGGCTATGAAAATTTCGAAATTTTATTCTCTTCCCCGCACCTGAGGACCCCCGTCGATCGATGCATTATCACCTTTGGAGGCTGTAGGACTCCTCTGAAAACACCCGCTATCTTCCTGGGACTTCAGGCATGTATGATATAACTGACGACTTTCAGGTTACACCAAGCAGCATACGTGCTGACGTCGAAAATTTACGACAAAGTTTTACGGGATGCAGAGTGGGTGTGATAAAATAACTAGGCTTGATTAGAAAATTTTGAGTCTGGACCCACTCATGAGCCCAAAACAGAGTATTTAGCTGTATACCTATATTCTTCGCTGGTTCTTAAGTGCAATGATTCGTTGTTAAAAATTGATCTTGATTCGAAATTAGACCCTTTAGCATACAAGAACGACACCCCCATAATTATATACCTATTCTAGTTTATTTCTTGAAGGTGTGGTAAATTGTTTTCCTATGGCGTGCGAACACAAGCGCTAACTAATGCGTAATAAATTGTAGTGGCGCATGGGTTATACCTTTGCCAACAATTCAACTCATGATTTTAAAGCCGATTACCGCGCACAAAATATCCGTTGTCACTTGTGTACTGGATCATTATTTACTACATTTCTTAGTGGTCTCAGGATTTGACGGCGCCCATTTACAACGCAACCGTACATAGCGTTTCTTAACACGTGGACATTAGTGGAGAACTGGGGTTTTTGCGTTTATCCCCCACCCGGAATTTCGTGAATTTTGAAGTTATAGATAAAATTTTGGCACCAGTCGATTCAATTCGATGAGCTGGTTCAGAAAATACCCATTTTACCCATATCCCTGACAAATTTTTTTCGAATTTTTGTGGTCCAAATGGTGCCTTGAGCGGGGGTTCGGGGGGCCGCAGCCCCCCGACTTTGGCTTAGGCCTAGTGCATGTCTCATATAAAGACCTTAACTAAAAATTAACCTATCGCATAACAAACCCTCTCATGCCCACTAGGCCCAAATGGACCCAACGCACATTGCGACTCGTTGTGTTTACTGAGTTTGTCGTATATTGTACGTTTGAACGCGCGTTGTTATTCGCTCGCATAGTGAGGTTCCTTACGGAACCGAGCAACAGCTCTCCGATAGCTCAGTGGTTTGCGTACACAAGTTTCACCCGTGCGTTTCGAGTTCGATCCCTGGCGCAGGCTTGAGTTTGTCAAACATTGCACGATACACAAATTAATTCGGGCATGAAAGGGTTAACTTAGGTGAAGGCTTAGGCTTAGTATACCCAACGGCATGGCCTGCATTTTATTTCTGCCCTCGGGGTTACTTGGACCCTCATAACTTTCTAACGGTGGGATAGATTTCAATAAATTACACACCAGGCGACTTGTCTTATCAAGCAGAGTGGAATAGTACCCAACACAACCATATTCCGAAGAAAAAAATTTGGGTTTCCAAGGGAACATTGTGACCTTAAAAAATCAAAAAAAAATTTGTCAGAGATGCGGGTAAAATGGGTATTTTCTGAACGAGCTGAATCGATTGGTACCAAAATTTTATCTATAACTTCAAAATTGACGTAATTCCGGCGGGGGGGATAACCGAAAAGACCCGAGAACTACACTGTGTTTGACAAGGTTTACGAAATCGGTAAATGTACCTGCGCTCAGAATAATTGCCTTCTTGCATCATGGAGGGTACTCTGGGCTTCGTTAAACACCGATGGCTATTAGTAAGGTTGGCGATTTCCGCAAATTCTGCCCGATTTAGTCATAAACCTCGAAATTATCCGTTGGGGGGGGGGTTGCGGGGCTCAGCAACCTACATTGGAAAAATTGTAGCTTCGTCCATTTTTTCGGACCACGATTTGAGCTTAACATGTATATAAAAGTGGCTAAAGTTTACACACGCCTTTTGCACCTAGAACATATAATGTACTGGGCCCATGTCACCTTTAGGGCCTATAAATCAGAAGCCAACATTGTAATATACTTGAAAATTCGTCAGTCTGAATACGTTACAATTATGTTAAAATGTTGGCCAAAAGCTATTGAGCTTATAGTTGAAAATTGATTTTTAACATGCTAAACATCACCTTCATTAGGAGGTAAAAGTAGTTACATCTATGAGCAGGTGAACTACTACAGATTGGTTATGTGTAATAAATAAAATTAAGTTATTGTGCTTGAAATTGCAAAAATGTCTGTTCAGAAGTTTATAGTAAAGAGCCAAAAAACTTGCCGAGGCTGTAGGAATGCATAGGCAGGTTTGCAGTCTATCTTAATGAAAGGAAGCGGAAATGCTTACGATATGTATAATACAGTTCTTAAGAAGTGACCGCTGTTGGGTCGATGTTCTTTCGAAAATTATTTTGTTCGAAACTTTTTTAGTGGTAATGGTGTTGTACGTGCTGGATTGACTCCGACATTTGTTTGGTAATGTCAGTTAAGTGTGAGTGGCCGAAATTTTCGAATGAGCAATGAATTTAGACAAAAACCTCAAAAATTTTAAAGTGTTATTCAAAACTATCTGCAATGCGTATGTCACAATTTGTTTTTCAAGTTTTGTAGTGGAATCTCTATGTTCGATGTTTTGAAACACGAAGCCATTTTTGGCAGGAACTGTATTTGCGACAATGTTTCTTGTGTTGCTCGTTTCACAGTTTCCACCTAAATTTTTTACTAATGTGGGAAAGATTAAGTATAAAAAATTTGCGTTTATGAAAGCGCGTTGCATAATTACAGGCCAGTATGCGACAGCCTTTGTAAATGATGATTCGTTGAATGTTTATAGCGCTGTGTATTGCGGTACGATATTTAATAATAAATTTATGTATAATAATGCGTTTGATTAGCAAAGTATTGTTAAAACTGCTGAAGTTCGCTAGTCAAGCGAGAATAGCGTGCTTCAACCGACTCGGGGTTTTTGCCACCTTATATTGTAATATATATTCAAAATAGTACCATAACCTATCTTTGGAAATATATAAAATTAGTTTTGTGCTCATGTTTTGAGAAACTTGATATATATGCGGTGTGTTTTGTGATTTCATATAGATCGGAAAGCGTCCACGGTTCGTGCACGTTGTACATTGTATTTTTGTTTTCCTATGTGTTTCACTCAAGTGCAAATATGTTAACCCAAATTCGATAGTACAGTGGAGGCTAAAGCTGAACACTCAGTACTGCAGTAGAAAAACAGGATAAATGCGGTCAGGGCGTAATTTATTATGTTTCATTTATGAACTAGCGCTCGCTGCGGATGTTTTAGTCGCGTGTTTGGCTAGTCAGCATTTTTTAATCGTGACGGGTAAGGCTATATTTCCTGCTGTTGTTTTTAAATCGAAAACCCATTGGTACCTTTAAAAGTGATCAAGTTTAATTACAGCTAAACGATTCAGAATTTTCCTGATACTAAATTGAAAGCCTGATTACAGTTATCCGAACCTCGTTCCATGACAAAGCCACGCTTTAATTAGTTACCATGCCGACTGAAGCTGTAAAGATAAGCGGTTTCCATATATTTTAGTAGTATTCATCGTTTGGTTTGACCAATCTTAAACCATGGCAATTTACCCAACCTTATGGTCAACGCCAAACTAACTGTAGCAACGGGGCTCGTTTAAATTTTGTAGCAATATATTCGCTATATATAATTATACATGTAATATATATATCTTTGGAGTGTATTAATTGTATATATTTATCGGCAACAGTTACGCACCTAAGTGACACTTTTGTTGTAACCAAATGACAGTGTTTACGAATTTTTGGAAATATATGAGCTTTGCGCATTGTATATTACAAAATATACATATAATGCATATTAAAAATACTTATACACTACATATAAATTCGCAGGCTGTTTTGTCTTCCTGCTACGTAACGAACTCCTGCGAAAATATAGAAAAGTGTTCTTGCCACTGGACCAGCTGGGATTCTATCCCAAGCGTCAAGTTTCTAAGACTAGTGCGCTACAATTACTATATATGCCTCGATCAATTCGAATTATTGGTCCAGTAAAGCATTACATTAGTTTCCTACATGGTAGGAGCGATCGGTGATTGATATTTCTTCCTTTAATTTAAATATTTTAAACCTCCTGATAGTTGGTCCCCCAGGAAGTCTTCTGGCTGGCCAATACCCCACTGAGAGCCTTGGCCACACCCCTAAAATCTATAAGGGGTAAGCCAAAAGGGACCGCATCATCGGGTAAGGCAAAGTACATTAGTATCTGAGTCATATTCTCCAACAAGTGGTATAATGGACTCTTGCTTAAATTTAGAGCTTTTGACAGATCATTTTTGTTTTCCGGCTAGTATTTTTGTGCTTTTTGTACTACGATCGTACTATATTCCCAACGGATTTCAAGGTACTCATTATTAATAACTGCCAAACAGATTGTAAAAACAAATCTATATATAAATTTGCAAAAAAGCAATCAGTCGCGAGAGTTTATTTAAAAACAATATCATGAGTCAAAAATAGCAGCCGCTGCGTTTTGACGACATTCGAGGCCCCTATCAAGGCCCGAGGCCCCTAGGGGGAAGGGTAAGGAGAGTAAAAAGGACGGCCTTACCTAAAGCAACATGCAAACGTTGCTACTCGAGACCCCTGTACAACATTCGCGGCCCCTATCGGCGTCCGTTACTAACAGTGGGGTCACTATAACGTGAACGCTGCCTAATTTAAAAGTAGCTTATACAGCAAATATGAAAGGAAGCTAGATAGTCGCATATACCTCAAATATGAAAGGAAGCTGCTGCTTACGAGAACAGCCAAAGTTAGTGTAGGGTACCCTGTAGCTAAGCCGATACCCAGAGTCTCGGTATACAAGCCTAAGCTTAGGCTTATATATATGACATACACTAAGCCTAAATCGTCGAAAAGCCTAAGTCGCCGAACCCACAGCTTTACGCTGTTTTTTCTAACGATATAACGTATTGCCCTACAGAGCTACCTGGGCCAACCATATTAAGGTTTCATATACAAATGAAATAAGCCAGATACAAATAATATCATATCTTTATTGTTGAAACATTAGACCAAAATTTATAGCAATCAACATTAATATTTATGAACATAAACACGGTATTAATTTATAAATGCTATCATTGTTACAATAGCTACCATATTTTTATCATTAATGCAATAGAAGGCATCATTATATTGCAGTTACATATATCCGTAACTGCTAATGTTGCTAACATGCTGCGAGAAAACTATTGTCGCTGCATTTATGTTAGATTCTATTGTCGCTACAATGGCATTGAGCAAGCTATTGATGTTGCAACAACAATATAGTTTCTTTTCTAGGTGCACTAAAAGCAAACGTCCTCCCTTTAGTTTGATATTGGTGTCCTCTCCAGTTTGTTATTGGTGTTCCCCTCCAGTTTGATATTGGCGCACCTCCAATTGGTGACCCCCTGTATAATATTAGTGCCCCCTCTAATTTGATATTGGTGCCCGCTCCAATTGGTGACCCCCAGTTTAATATTAGTGCCCCCTCTAGTTTGCTATTGGTGTTCCCCTCCAGTTTGATATTGGCGCACCTCCAATTGATGACCCCCAGTATAATATTAGTGCCCCCTCTAATTTGATATTGGTGCCCGCTCCAATTGGTGACCACCAGTATAATATTAGTGCCGCCTCCAGCTGGATATTGGCACCCTCCAATTTGGTATTGGTGCCCCCTACTGTTTGAAATTGGTGCCCCTCCGGCTTGATATTGGTGCCCCATCCAGTTTGATATTGGTGTCCCATCCAGTTTGATATTGGTGCCACCATCCAGTTTGATATTGGTGCCCCCTCCAATTTAATATTGCTGCCCCCTCCAGTTTAATATCGGTGCATTACTCCAGTTTAATATCGGTGCATTACTCCAGTTTGATATTGACGCCCCATCCAGTTTGATATTGACGCCCCATCCAGTTTGATATTGGTGTCCCCTCCAGTTTGTTATTGATACCTCCCTCCAGCTTGATATCGGTGCATCGCTCCAGGTTGATATTGGTGCCCACTTTTAGTTTGATATTGGTGCGGCTTCCAGTTTGATATTGGTGTCCCACTCCAGCTTAATATTGGTCCCTCTACAGTTTGATATTGGTGCCCCCTTCCAATTTGAAATTGATGCCCCCTTCCAATTTGATATTGATGCCCCCTTCCAATTTGATATTGATGCCCCATCCACTTTGATATTGATGCCCCATCCAGTTTGATATTGATGCCCCATCCAGTTTGATATTGGAGTCCCCTCCAGTTTGTTATTGATACCTCCCTCAAGTTTGATATCCGTGCATCGCTGCAGTTTGACATTGGTGCCCCTTCCAGTTTAATTTTGGTGTTCCCCTCCAATTTAATATTGGCGCCCCCCTCCAGTTTAATATCGGTGCATCACTCCAGTTTGATAGTGGTGCCCCCCTCCAGTTTGATATTGACGCCCCATCCAGTTTGATATTGGTGTCCCCTCCAGTTTGTTATTGATACCTCCCTCCAGCATGATATCGGTGCATCGCTCCAGGTTGATATTGGTGCCCACTTTTAGTTTGATATTGGTGCGCCTTCCAGTTTGATATTGGTGTCCCACTCCAGCTTAATATTGGTCCCTCTACAGTTTGATATTGGTGCTACCATCCAGTTTGATATTGGTGCCCCCTTCCAGTTTGATATTGATGCCCCATCCAGTTTGATATTGATGCCCCATCCAGTTTGATATTGATGCCCCATCCAGTTTGATATTGGAGTCCCCTCCAGTTTGTTATTGATACCTCCCTCAAGTTTGATATCCGCGCATCGCTGCAGTTTGATATTGGTGCCCCTTCCAGTTTAATTTTGGTGTCGCCCTCCAATTTAATATTGGCGCCCCCCTCCAGTTTAACATCGGTGCATCACTCCAGTTTGATATTGGTGCCCCCCCTCCAGTTTGATATTGGTGCTCACCTCCAGTTTGATATTGATGCCCCATCCAGTTTGATATGGGTGTCCCCTCCAGTTTGCTATTGATACCTCCCTCCAGTTTGATATCGGTGCATCGCTCCAGTTTGATATTGATGCCCCTTCCAGTTTGATATTGGTGTCCCCCTCCAGCTTAATATTGGTCCCTCTACAGTTTGATATTGGTGCACCATCAAGTTTGATATTGGAGTCCCCTCCAGTTTGTTATTGATACCTCCCTCAAGTTTGATATCCGCGCATCGCTGCAGTTTGATATTGGTGCCCCTTCCAGTTTAATTTTGGTGTCGCCCTCCAATTTAATATTGGCGCCCCCCTCCAGTTTAACATCGGTGCATCACTCCAGTTTGATATTGGTGCCCCCCCTCCAGTTTGATATTGGTGCTCACCTCCAGTTTGATATTGATGCCCCATCCAGTTTGATATGGGTGTCCCCTCCAGTTTGCTATTGATACCTCCCTCCAGTTTGATATCGGTGCATCGCTCCAGTTTGATATTGGTGCCCCTTCCAGTTTGATATTGGTGTCCCCCTCCAGCTTAATATTGGTCCCTCTACAGTTTGATATTGGTGCACTCCTCCAGTTTAATATCGGTTTTTCACCATCTGTGTCTAAAATCGCCCGATTACCGGCATTGCATTACCGGCAAAGCACTTCCCCTTCTTATCGTAGAATCACCGACCGGAGTTCTATACATTATTACGTAGCCCACCCATTCGAGATCCGACAAGCCACCACGCTGTTATACGAGTTGCCCCTCGGTTTTGTGACCATTCCAGAACACAGTGTAACATTGACATAAATCCCGGTCGGTTTTGCACCATGTCCGTACCTAATCACTAATCCTAAATGTGCACATGCGAAACCTCATTTTACTCGCCTACTTTTGGCTACGGCGGGTCTCTGCCCTAGCTCGCCATATCCCGCCAAAGTGATCCTAGTTTAGCATAATACCCAATTTTTGGTACATGACACCGGAGACTTTATGCTTAACCCAAAAATGGCCAAATCACCCCTCGTTATACTCGCCTAGTAGAGTCATCTTCATATATATACCAGGCGGGTCCCCGTCCTCGGTCGACACTCTCTCTGAGTTCGTAGTTTTACCAGTATCCCAAATTTTGCCTGCGAGCCGGGAGGTATCGGACCTCATTCGAATCGCCTAGTCGTGGCGAGTCCAACGATGTGTGGCGGGCGTCGATCTGCCCAGCCGTTAGGGCAGGAGAGGCCGCGGTATTTCCCTACATTAATAAACATAAATCGACCCGAGCGGGTCTGACCCCAATATTTCGTCTACCCTCCTCGTGTTCGATCCCGTTTTTCGTCTTGGGAACAAATTTGACCCCGACCAGTCGAAATTCCCATGGGAACCCTTGCCCCGCGCCCTCCCCGTGTCCCTCTCTTTCTCTGTCTTCTGTTTTTGTTGTTTTCTTCTCGCGTTCTCGCTCTTTCCTCGACTGACCTTTCGGTCGTCGTTCGTTGTGTTCGTGTCGCTGCTGCTGTCGTGTCCTTGTCGCAGTAACAAGCGACGCCGGACACGACGACGAGGACACCGAAGACGAAAAGGAAGAAACGAAGAAAAGAAAAAACAAGGACGCAAATATATGTATATATTATATGTATATATTTGATATATAAATTTCATAGTTTTATATCGTATATAAATATATATATGGACGGACATGTCGGGGTGGAATGGGGGATAGGTTTGGGGACTGGTAGTGGCTCCCGGGAGACCCGGCCAGGGGTGCCCTCCCGGTGAGTGATCCCTGGGTAGGTGCCACGTCCCACACCACAGTTGGGTCCCGTCCGAGGATCCTCGCCCCCCTGGGACGCTTGAAAGCCAACGTTTTAAGCTAGGAAACATGATAAGATACAATCCTGTTTGACGTACCGAGATGTCCTCATGATTGCCAAGCTTTGAATCGTGACAAAGCTACATTAGCTGGGCGGCGTTTCGAGAGGACAAAGTCAACGCCGCAGATATGTCCGTGCCTGAAATGATGTATGAGTGAATTACAAAGTGCCAGGTCATCGATTTGTTAGAATGGTAGTGTTCTTTGGGGGATTGCATGGGTGGTTAGTGTTGGTATTTCATGCTTATGCTCTGATCTGATTGCCGAGCATTGCGTTCGACACTAAGTTGCCGATGTAAATGACGAGGAAACGATTGGGCAACCATAAAAATAGGACAGATTTTCATTTCGACATGGATTAAATGAGTTGCGGAAGCTACGTGTTTGATTGACGATCGACGCAACGATTTTTGATGGCTTAAACGATGTCTAATGTTTTACTGATTGATGTTGGCGATTTAATTAAAGAAACATCCGGCACCGATTACGGGAAATAGATGCTTCAGAGTTCACGATTTCATGGAAAACTGGGTCAAGAGAGCAGATGGTCTACCTCCGACAATTCGGAGGGTTCAAAATCAATGCCGTCGATTTCACTTTGAAGCCGACTCTCCCTAAAGGAGGTCGATGGTTTCCGGTAGAGCTGACTTTCGAAAAATCATAAATTTGCTGATTGGATCCCAAGGCTGATTCGACAAACCACGACCCGAATTAAGTCGCCCGTGATTGGGGGCCAAAGGAAAAGCACGCGAAAAGACCGACAGAATTTTTGAGGTTGGGTGTGACGGTCGGAAAATACGAATCAGTTCGACTTCGGCAGCGCGGAGTTCGGTCGACTCTATCTACCGGCTCCGACGCTTACTATTTCACATGTTTTCTTCGCGGTTGTCGCGTGAATTGCAACTCGATTAGGTTTTAATTTCGTTGTTTAAGTCATCATGGTTTGTGGGATTGTTTGCTAGCGACTTGGGTGGACTTAGTCCCCCAAAGCCGACGTCAGCATAGAACGTGGTTCGGTGGTACATCGATATAGACCCAGTAAAATTCATGGCCGATTGCAGCTTGTTGACCGATCCCCTAGCGAGTCGATTTTCCGTCCGCCTTGCGGCTAAACCCCCCTCTTTGATGTGCTACGTTCGGTATTACCTGGAATTTATAGTCATGGTCGAGTTCCGGTTCAGGTGATTAGGATTCTCTCTAGCCGAAGTCTTCCTGGTTCTCCGTGGTCTTAGGTAGATTACGAAATAACCGTGTTCGGATCTCACAGATCCTCAGTTTACATGGCGTTTCGAACTGAGTTAGACTTGGAAAATTTTTCCTGAGAAGGCCACACTTAAAAGTTTCTATTATTGGTGACATTTCTTTGGACTCTTCGGCGTTAGCGTGCTTTCAAAGTTTGCAGCTTAAAGGAAAGTTCGGCGCCCTTATGGCGTTTGGGGTCGAGTGAATGCATAACTAGGAAACGAGGACTTGGGCTGTTGTCGGCCCGGCCACGTCCTCTGGGTAAGCAGGCAAATTTACCTGTGTAGGGCGTGTATATGGAGCTACGTAAATTTGGTAGTTAGGGCCGGCGCATTAGTCGAAGGTCAACCCCGGCCAGGGTTAACGGAAGCCAAATTCTAGGACAAGAACAGCTTGAGCTTCAGGGATTTGGCATCGCTTCGATTTATTCGTTTGTGTTTTGATAGCTTTCTTGTGTTATGACATTTCTTCATTTTGTATTATCCGGTATACATACAGGCTTTATGCGCAGTATAAGCATATTTTACTTTGACGAACCAGACTAGCCTGGTTTGGTGCGATTGTATACTAATTCGAAAGCTTACTTCGGGCCTTACGCTCTAAGAGGAGGTTTTAACGAAGGAAAGCGCTGGCCGATCGATAAACCGCTAACATCGCAATCGCAGAGCACAATCCGTGGGTTCATAAAGTATAGATAGGGTCAAGGGCAGTCAAATTTGTAGCTTGCCTAGGTAGGTGGGTGAGTTAGGCGCAAAACACGACGTTTGGCAAGCGTCCCACCGATTGAAAATTAACCCGGTCTGAGGAAAATTTGGCCTCAGATCGAGTGGGAGCAAAACCCCTGTTTTCTATCAGAGCGATTTGAACGCTGAGTTTTGATTCTTTTTCTTTATTATTATCACCGCGGCCCTTCGGCCCTTTAGGCTTTTAGGTAGCGGTCTCATATCCACATTTTCTGGATTCTGAGTTTACTTATTTCAATTGCATTGAGTTCTCTCTCCTCGCTTATAGTCAGTCATTGGCACGATGACTGAGGTGCTTGCTCGCGTATAAGTCATGCCTACGCTTGTGAAATATCAATAATACGAGCGCTAGCAGCGCACGCACACAATGGCAACGTAGTGTAACAGCGCGAGAGCAACACAACACAACAACCAAAGAAAAGAAAGACTAGAGGAGAGAGGGACAGGCATAGAAATGTGGGATTCAGGAACAAAACCTCCGGACGAAGAAGGGGTCAGGAGATGGTTTCGGTGGGACCGCCAATGAGATGGAGGCCCAAATTTAAAGAAATCTAAGGAGTTGAACCTAACGGCAAGAATGCCGAGGTTTACCAAGGAAGATATGTCAGATAAGAAGAAGATGGTCAAATTGTGAGCCAACTTCGGGCACGTCTAGTACTCTGTACGTGAGTGCCAAACGCGCCTCCAGAGCGGAAGATAAAGCAAAACAGTAGGACAGTCACGATAACCCACCAGAACGGCTAGGACGATAAAATTGGTCGCCTGGGAGATCGCCAACGATGGCACAAACTCGCCCCCACAAAATGGTCCTCTAAACATTAAGTGGGGCGACCCCTCAGTGTTTGAAATTGCGCCATCAGCGACTACTGCATGGTTCAAGTTGTAGTCTACCACCAAAATAAATTTCATTGCCGTGCGAAGATAATTCGCAGATTTTTGTGGGGAGGGGGACAAGCCCACTATTATGTAGGGCGAGACCATTCCATTGTACGTCTGTATCTCATACATGATCGGTCAGCAGGAAAATTAATGAATTGCTAGGACTAGCGTGCCACTCCCCTCGCGAGAGACAAATGGAGGCCATCACTTGATGCTAGGGATATTCTTCCAGATTCATAAGGACACGGACGCGTGTCCAAATAACTGAATGTATAACCATGCAATGATTTGTGCTGTTTTGTGCAAAGATTGTAACTTTATGCGTACCGCTATATCATTTTTGTCGCTTTCACCCTTCTGTACGTGCACTCGGCTATACTCACATTGTTCATGATTTCCTCGATAATGTTCTTTACGCCTACACTAACTCTTTCCTTTTCCTACCAATGAACCTCCGCTTCCCCCAGGCCAGAGCGGCTCCGTTTCCGCCCGGCACTGAATACGGGTAGCGCCGCGCGTTACGGGGTTCGAAGCTCATCGAGACATGTTTCTGAACTCATAGCTGAGCGGACGTTGCGAAATTTGGGAATTGAGGAAACAATGATTTTTGATGCCCCGCCTAGGCGGACCCGCACTCGTTCCCGCTTTCTCGTTGAAAGCAATTTCGGAATTGTAGGAACCTGCGTTCGGGGTCACCGATTCAGTGATTTAGCGTTAGTACATTCTGCTACTACCGTCACGGTACTTTAATCATCTTAAACTTTCCAAGCTGTACATAACGTTGCAATAAAAGTTTGAAAATCCACAACCGTGTTCCGGGTTGTTTTATCGGAAAGCGCGATACGTTTGTCTTTTGGGACTACCCAACTCTGCGCGTCCTGGCTTGCTGGTGAGAATGTCCCAAGCCTCGACGCGTCGGGTCCACAATTAATATTGATATGATGATCGAGACAGTACGAGAGGACAATATGAAGTTGTAATTGGAAAACCCCTGCGAAAACGTCGCTGTCACACCACCGATAAAATTTACTAGGAAAATCTCATTATTATAAACGAAAATTATCAGTTATCAAATCAACGACCAGAGCATCCGACGTTAAACTTTCAGGGATTGTCGGAAACCTGTGTGGCCACTCAGGCTATAATCAAATCCTACAACCAATTTAACAACCAAATGAGCTGAACTTCAAACCCGCACGATAATTCCAACGTTCATCCAAACACAATTCGCAAAAATGGTCGAGCTAAACAACGTTCGGATCAGCTTAGAATAGGGAATAGAGGTCGTGCAATATGACCTGTGAGCAGGTTTTGATGTCAACCTCCCTGGGGGACCTCAATGATCATACCGCGATACTAGGCACGTGCGCAACCAACCAGGCGGGGTCCGAACACAGCGCGCCTACGGCTTGCTAACCTCCATAGCTTCTTGGGTCTGATCGAGAAAAGTGTCAAAATTGTCAAATTTCGGGTCCACCCTTGAGGTTATGAATATCCGGGGTCATATGGGCATGGTGTTAGGAAGTTGCGCCATGAGCTGTGTACCGTTATTACATATACGAAGAGTAGCAAGTTCAAAGGTGCTAGCTCCAGGGCTGACTGTGGAGTTTATGTAGTTAACGCGCAATATAATTTTATCTTGTTTACGCGCAATAGTATTAAAACTAAATTACTTAAAATTATAACGAAACTACTAAGTCTCCCATTTCTACTAATGTTTCAAGCGGTCTCGTGACGTGGCACATAGTTATAACGTCTGCCACGTATGTATATGACCCGGTTTTGATTCACCGTTACCGTATTGGTTAGCTTGAGCGAGATATAAGAAGTTTTTAAAATATTTAGTACACTTTTGTAAAATTTGTGTTCTAGAGCTAGGGCTGTTTGCAAGTTACTCACCTATAGGTAAATTCTGCATGGTTTCTGTTGAAAAGCTGCGGTTATTTCTGGCGAGTGCTGTACGTAGGTACAGTGCAATAAATTTTTATTGCAAGACCTATAAACTCAGGAACGGATGGGCGAAAGTTTCTAGATTATTATTGAATGCGTTCAAAGATCAGTGTCACAAGATAAGCATTTTGTGCAGTTCCTCCTGTTGTAAAATTAAAACAACACCATTTTCCTTTCCAATATTAACTATGATTTTGGTGCTATTACGTGCAAATTGTTAAGAAGCAACTTGTTAAAATAAATTTTCATAGTGTTGTTGGCTTAACAATGATGTTTTACAGTATTGATGTTACAGAATAGCTAAAAGTTCAACACTAGATTTATGACACAGTTAACGCACGTGGAACCCTATTTACAATTATATGCACTGATTTCATGGACAACTATAATTGTTGAATATATTGATACGATAATTTAACCTTGTTAAATACTTTGGTTGTGTTTAACGCTGTTTTACTTGTTTACTTTGGATTCAAGCTGAAAATTCACCTCACCATAATTTAAATTTTCTACTTTACTTGAGCGAAAGATGAATATGCGAAATTTTATAGCAAAGCTCATTTTATTGCTCGTGGGACCCCAACTCTCGAATAATTAGTGTGTCAAGTTGCATTAGCTTGATTATCACATGCACTTACTAAAAGTACGTACGTAGTCTTGTGACATCCATCGGCGAGATTAAACTAATTGCTAAGTTTTGTAATATTGGACTACTATTATGAATGGCCGAACGTCTTTAACTATAATGTTAGTTGATTATTATTGAAAGCATCATATAATGGAAATTGGTGAAATCGAAGATAGTTTCACTGATATATCGGATGGAATAGCAACGAATTCGCTACAAGATGACGATATGACAAGTTGTGTAAATAACCTATGCACGCTGATCGCGTCATTTTTGCAACACGCAGGGCAAAGTGAAGTTGGTAAGTATATCGGAGACAGATATCACAGATGTTCTTGGAATGAAGTTTGCCGAGTGCAGTAATCAACATTAATCACAATCGATCGAAATTTCGTTTTATCGAGATTATAAGAAATTTAATTAAATTTGAAACTTGCCTAATTGTAACATCTAACGACATTTCTTTTAATCTAAATCGATCACAATTTCGTTTAATTGAAATCGATCGATATGTCGATTTATTCTGAGCGATTATGTTTCTCTTATTTTTGGCCATGACTGTACTTGGGGGGGCTGGCTACTCCAAACCTCGGAAATTATAGCTGGGGGCCTTCAGGCTCACCTGCCGGGGGGTGGCGGATTTTGCCGGGGGCAATTTTTTTTGCCGGATTTTGTCGCGTTCAGCAGGTGGCTTTGAGCCGGAGGGTACCCGAATTGTTGCCGGGGGGCAGCCGAAAATGCCGGAGGGGGGCTAGCGAATGTCTTAGACCAATATCTCCACGCATTTGTGCCATCGACAGCTGTTGTGTGCATAAATTCTTTATTAAATTAAAGTTTTCAAATATTAAGCGGCAGCGATACGTAATATTCTTGCTGAATGAGCAGTGATGGTCGTGGAATGAATTTGGGGTCCACTCTTGCCATAGAGCTTTTGTGATAGTTTCTACCGCAAAGCACATTATAATATTAGCGCACTTTGACTGTTGTCTGCATCATAGTACTGCGAGTTCCAAAAAATATTGTTGATATAATTCTACAATGACATTCTGGTTTCTTCATTCTTTGCAAGATTTGCCATGGGGCGCTGAACTGGCACCATTTCGCTTAAACTGTTGTGTGCAAGGCAGTGGCTTGACATCTAAAATATTTTAAAATTTAATAATTTTTATGCGAAAGGTGCTAAAATCGGTATAGAAGGCCTCAGAAACGGTGCAAACACCTCTCTATTACGGTTAAAACCAACCTTTCAATCGTTTTATTGAAATGAATTAAATTTTGAATTTCAAGGGATTTTTGTAAAAAAATTGAGATGTCTTTTTGTGGGGGTGGCAAAAATGTACCAAATAATTTGCAGAGTTCATACTCAGATGGCATTTTGCAAGAGCGAACCAATTTTTTTACCAGGGGGCATCGAAAAAGTCAGGGGCCCACCCCACTTTAGAGGAGCTTGGCACTTTCGTCTGTCTTGGGGTTCATGATAGTAATCCAAATTGCGCCGAGACCGAACGGGCTTCCACCATCTTTGCCGTCATTGATGCAGCACATAAAGGCGCTGTGGAGGCAGCATGACGTCCAATAATGATATACCTCAATAGGGTTTTTACTTTATACGCTCATTCAAATTCGAATTTAGCTAGTTTTCAAACATTTCGAGTGCCGCCAATAAATGTATTCGTTATCGTGCGATCATTGTAGTGGTGAAATTTAACAATGTCTATATATTGAATGTTTAGGGTGACACGCATAACATAAGAATTATAGGATAAGAATATAGGATTTATATTAGAATTAAAATGGAATGAGTCAAGCAACTTGGCTGATATTCGACTTATTTTGTAAGGACAGACTCAATACTCTGTATACTACACAGTTAACACTCAGAATTCACCACCTTGGTGGTAAAACAAGCTACTAGTTATTAATATTCTTGGTGGCCGTCTTGTTGAAAAATGCTTCTCAAGCGCTATCGCCTTAATGGTGTTTGTTGTTTCTCGAAATTGGCATTTTTATCGCTCATGCTAGTCGCAGTCCACTCTGCGAACATACAGGTTTTAACCGCCAACTGTGTGCCAGCCATATCAATCCTATGTTTAGTTATTACACCTGGCAATTATTTTAATCACCAAGCGGTCATGCTGTAAATATTTTGTTGTGTCAGGTTTTACACTATTTTTCTATGATTTGATTGTTCTTGAATGTAAAGTAGTTTTCTTTACAGATGTTATATTTTCAATCGCGTTCAAAAAACCCAAAGAAGGTTTCAATATGATCTTGGCTGCTGAATGTAACGAAAACAAGGTATATATGTATATTGTCTACAGCACAGTTATTCGTATGCCAATAACGTCATTGGGCACTATACGTATTAATGCCCAGAATACTGTGGTTTTTGGGGTGATTATGGGTGGTGTACTATCACAGACAGGTGGATAACCTAATACGATACTTAATAACACTACTCATAGCTACCGGTTCATTGCTGATCTGATAAGTTATCCGAAAACTTATCGGTTTTTGAAATCGCTATATAAACGTTAGCGATAGTGAAATTTTTGTAATTATCGTATTAGATTTGTAACGATATTGTAGGGGTAGTTTGTACTTGACAACTTTGTAAGCTGAATTATTTCAGTTTCATGGTAACCTATTAATGTACTGTGCATGTGTTTAGAATTAGGTTTTTGAAATTGAGGTAGATAGCAAATTTCGAACTATCATAATGATTATTGCTCTTAGGGAATTGAGCAGAGCGGTTTGCTGGGGTAGGGGGGTAACAAATTTCGAATAGGGATAGGTCAGTGCAGTCTAGCAAGAGTCTTGATCATAGCTATGAGTTGTTACCAAGGAAACTAGTATTTTTTAATTTATCTGGAAATTTTGTTATTGAATTTTGAGTGTAGCGAGTGGAATAAGTTAAGAGTTCTCACTGGCCAAATTGGTAAAGTTCGACGATGTCCGTTTCTGGTTTTCTTTTGAAGCTTAAAATCTTGTCCTGCAGTTAAACGCGAAAATGGTTCCGACTCTTTCCCACCGTAAAAGGGGACCGAATGGGATCGGGTTTGATTATAAAGGCGTCCTACAAAAATGTTATATGGATTGTGTCTCGACAAGTAATGCGAAAATCTGAGCGAAGTTAGGATGATTTTGTAGAGCAAAATGCTCTATAAAATGCTTTGCTGCACAGCTATTTTGGAATAGGGTTGTAGACCAGTCCATGGCAGCGAAAATACACAAAATGGCAATATCTTCGCAACCATTTGAGTTGCATTGTGTTATTAGTGTAACAACGGGACATCGCTCCACCAAGTAACTTCCAAACACATTACCCATACGCCCCCGGCAGGGAATAAGCGGAACCGAAATTTACCTTATTACCGGAACCAGCAACCGGAACCGTCCATTTAAACCGGATCCGGAACCGGAACCGGTACTTGGTCTTCGAAATTTATATATAGTAAAACAGATGATGGAAAAAATGAAGGTATTGTGGATTTAAAATGCATTAAAAATAACTTTTTCATTAAACTTAATGTATTGCGATGGTATTATTGCCTTTCTGAAACTATAAAGAGACTGAGGAAGCTAATAATGTTTATTTATCGGTCAAGTATGTCGAGTTTTGGACACCCAGAGCAAAAAATGTCTTCCACTATACACCATTGCGTATACTGCGTAAAATAGAATGTACTTACAAAGCTTGTAGCGTAGAATCCACACTTTCGCTCTGTCTCCAGTCGCCTCCCTTTACTACACATACGTTTGTTGCATGTTCTTCTGTAAGAAACTTAAAATTATTGGTTTATATGATTGTAAGAGAAAATAATAGATAGAAGGTAATTTTCTGATCAGTGGTCAGAGACACTGTTTAGGCTAGCGGTGGACAAACAGTGCTCCTCAGTTAGATCATAATGATAACTTTCTAACCAGAATGCTATAAATGAGACACACTGTGATGCTGCTCGCACAGTTTCAATAAATACAGTTCATTGCCAAGAAAGCAGTTTCTAGCTGCGTTGCAGATAACGTTAGTTTACTTCAATTTAGACTGATTTACCAAGTTTACAAGCGCACTGGCGGGTGCTTGACGCAATTTATGTTAGCCAAGCATACCCTAAGTACTTCTGCGTAAGCCATACTCTGTTACCGAGTTGGACCGGTTTAATTCAAACGTATCCCACAGACTTCTGGATGTGGAAAATTGCTGCTACAAGCATCGACCTGGCTTTGATTTAAAAAAATCCTGCAGGTTATTATGAAAAATTCCTGTTCAAATTATGTGTCCTACTTACGGTTCACACGGCAAATTGGTTAGTTAATATTTCCTTTTGCTTGGTTGTATTGGCGCTTGATCATTGTATAATATATTACATATGTTTGGATTACAAGATGAAGCAAAAAACGTGGAAAATTTCAAACAAAATTTTTAAACCGGAATTCCGGTCCCGGTATGGTTTTTGTCCTTTGCCGGAACCGCAACCGGAACACGATTTTCGCCGTAACCAGAATTCCGGTTACTCCCTTGCCCCCGGCTATTGTAACCTCAAGGCTGAACCTAAAGTACGCTTTTCCTCGGTCAGACCCGAGAAGCGACGGAGCTTAGGAAGTCGCAGAAGCGCTTCATTGAACATCTTAGGATCTCACCCAATTCGTTGCGTACGTCCTTTACGTGGTGCTACTTTTGAAGTCTCTGTTATTTTATCATAATCTCACTTGGTAGTGTAATCGAGTACATAGTTGGGTTTAACCCACAAGCCCCTGTTCTAAGACAAGACAACAAAGTTCGTGAGTTCTCTTCGACTCACGCATTTTGAATGCCACTTTACACTTATCGAATTACTTGTTACTCGAATTACTTGTTACATGTCATTGCGGACGTTGTATCTATAATGCAGGCAGTTACACTATTTTTATACCATTTTTGGTGCTCGATTCTTTTTATGTTTGCACAAAGAGTTGCCCCCAACTTTTCTCAACGTTCAGCTCTGTTCTCAACGCCACAGATCTGAATACTATAAATGAGACAAACTGTGATACTTCTAGCACAGTTTCAATACAGTTCATTGTCAAGGACGCAGTTTCTGGCTGCGCTGCAGATAACGTTACTTTGCTTCAATGTATACTGGCTTGCAAAGTTTACAAGGCGTGTAAACGTAAATGTTTACCATGTATACTGGCTATTGCGTGACGCAATTTATGATAACCAAGCTTACGCTAAGTACTTCTACATAATCCATACTCTGTTACCGCGTTGAACCGGTTTAATTCGAACATACCCCGCAAACTTCTGAATGTGTACAATAGCTGCTACAAGCATTGACCTTCGACCGATCATTTTGTTGGAAAACTCCTGCAAGTTAAGATGAAAAATTCCTACTGAATATATGTGCCCTACTTACGCTTGATATGGCAAAATGCTGAGTTAATCTTTTCTTTTGCTTGGTTGTATTGAAGCTTGATCAATGTCATATTACAATTATGTTTGGACCACAGATGAAGCAAAAATGTGGAAAATTCAAAACAAAATTTTTAAACCGGAATTCCAGTTTCGGTATGGTTTTTGCCTTTTACCTGAACCGCAACCGGAATGCGATTTTCACTGGAACAGGAATTGCGGTTACTCCCTGATGGGCAGACATCTAAATTTATAGATACAATATGATATACGATAACAGATATATAATTATAGCCTGGTTACACAACAGTAAGCGCACCATTATTCATAACTAATAACTTGTTGAGCATTTCACTCTCTATATAGTCGCACATACCGTGCTCCTGTTGTCATTTACGCTTCATGGTAGGTACAAAATGACGTTTTCAAAGCGCTATGATACCCAAAACCCACGAAAACGAGAATATCTCCGCAAAAAGTATACCATAGTTACAGTCATAATTAAGTACACAAAAATCGAATGTAATTTTTCATTCGATTTCGATCGTTTGCGTTCAAGCGAAATTCGATCCTTTTCGTTCTAGCGAAATTCGATTGATTGCGATTAGTTGAACAAATTTCGATTGCGTTAAAATAAAAAATTACTAAAAAACGTTAGTTTGTGTTAAATTTAACGAATATTGATTTCGCTAAAATAAATATTTAAACATATTAATTTGCGTTTATTTAACGAATTTTGTTTAAAGGAATATCAATCGATTCTGTTTGCGTTCGATTATATGTACTTAAGTTTGATTGTAGCTGTAGCTACAAGGGTGTTATTGATCTCATTTTGTAGATCACTTTATCTTCCGTGCAGTTGCACATTGTGGGTCCCTAAGTACAAGTGCATAATAAGCTTGTACAATCTTAACGATTCATGAAAGCGGGCTGAGTCTCTCGAAATTATAAATTCAGCACTCAGCATTCACCTTCTCGGCGAAGATACAATCTACTAGTAATATTATGAACCCCCAACGTGGGGGAATTTTTTTTGGTCGCAGCCATGTATTTTAGAATATAAGTCTCGTGTTCATTCGATAGAAAATACGAAACAATATTTTAAATAAGGGTCTGGCCTCTTCACAAGGGTGGTAGCATTTTAGAGCTTCCCCAGGATTTGATTTAGGTGGCTTCACCACCCCAGGTTATGGCCCCCAGGTATATTTTGGCTTTCCCAGGTCAATTTCCCAGAACCCCTAGGTATTGTGATGTGACACAAAAATGATCATCCTATCAAAATATTGATATAACAAAACTCAATATCACACCTTATATTTCGACTATATATATCAAGATCGTAATCAAAATGATGCACTGCCTGCAGAAGTTGTCATTTTCAGTATATAATTAACACATATGCAAAAACAATATAGCTACATGTTGTAAAATGAAACACTAAAATGTAATTATAAAACCACCAGTTAACCTGATGGTAAGGTTTTTCCTCAGTTAATATGGGGTGAAATTTTCACAGATATTTTCAGCTCTCTTCAGGTTGGAGCTAAGGGTACACAATGTAATGCCCTCCAGGTAAACTTTTGGTTCTGCGGAGATGCCAACGTGTAGCCATTTTTTCTTAGGTTTGAAATTTTATATTTCATTAAACCATATTTTGGACCTCTCATTAGCAAATCGGAAAACAAATTTTATACTTTTGAATTCTTAGGGCCGTTTAAAATTATTCGAATTTTATTATAATTTTCTTTCAAAGTTTATTTTTTGAAAGGTTTAAAATGTTTAGAACATTTTAGGCTATCATAAATTTCGAAATATTTTCAAAGTACCAAACTGCTTCGAATATTTTAAGTTATTGTAGGCTTGTGAGCCACAAAGCGATCTCTATTTCTGATCGGCTTTGATTGGACTTAGAGTTACGAAATTGACTAAAAGCTAGTTCAAGCTAATAAATAAGTATGTGGACTTTGTGCATACAGTAATGGTCGCTCTACAATAGTTTCACAATTTTTAGTAGGTAAATTTATTATTTCCGATGAACATTCTCTGAAAATACGAATTCTAGCACGTACAGCATTGCATTCTCTATAAAATTTTATTTATAGAAAGTATGTATAATATGATTTTATAAGATTTTGTTAATCAAAATGGGAACTACTTAGTCTGTAGTATATATTGTATATCGGTTTTTCTATTTTATATTCATGCTGGAACGCTTAGCTTATCTATTTTTTGTGTGCACTTTCTGTTTTCTTAGTTTATGGATGCCAAATTGGTCGTGTTGAATTTTCTCCTTGGCCATGATGTATTCCTACAGCTATCAACGGAGTGCCTGCTACAATTTCAGGTAAATCAACGAAAATTTGGTTTTTCATCCATTAGAAAACGTAGATGCGCTTTTATCTCAATTTGCTAAAATGCATCTAAATTTACTATTACCATTGCAACTATCTACTTTTTGTGGAACGTTAACGCTCGAAAACCATTTAAAAACATGTTGGATCAGTGATTAGCAAAAAATAATGTAGCGTACCAAAATGCCTAACGGTTGTTTCAGGCACAGCCGTGTAGCCTGGTCTAGCTGGTGGTGTCTGGTTCACAAGCAGTTCGAATATTGACATTATTATTATCAATTATTACTATTGTGGTGTTTGGGCTTTATGCTTCATGTGCGTGGTGAATATTTTAAAGGTGGTTTTTATGAGTCAATCTCTGCCGTCGCTTAGTTTTTTTAAAATTTTAAAATTAATATATCTGTTCGGCATTATATTTTTACGTAAAAATATTCTTTAATTTCGTACGAAATGTCAGCGTTTCGGTTTGTATAATTATTCATGTTTCTGATTTTGGTGCGACTTTTTTTCGTACGTTTGTGAATTTTTGTGACAATAAAATATTGGAATTTCTGCTAGCTGTATTATTTGTTCTTATTGATCAGTGATGCTGAAATTCTGCGATTACTCAGTCGCCTGCGTACGGAATATCCGGCGAGAGCTACAGCACCGCACTTTTGGTGAACAGGTTCTTCGGCGTTTGGGCTAGACGGATACCAGGAATCTGTTCACTAATAATACCAAGTAATCCAAAACGGCCTCGTTGCAGCACTGGCGGTTCTAGCACTAATGCTGGGTTGGAGATGGGCTCCCTCTCGTAAGAGTACGACATACCACACGTATGGAAGAAGATAAAGATGTGTACTTACATATTAATGGTAAAAATATCAAAACCGCCAGTAAAAAGTTTAGTATATCCGACCTTTCTGTCAGAAATTTCTTGATTGTGTCACTGTTTTCCAGCGTTATCATTTGGGGCGTCAAAGAAAGCTGATGTGTAGGGAAAAATATTAGTTTTGGCGAGCACCGCATAATTAATAATCATGTAGAAGGCTAACTAAGAAGCTAATCTCATTCTTAATTGAAATGGAGTGATCGATGCGAGCGGAGTGTTCACTGAGGGTTGTCGTCGTCGTCGTTGTTCGCCATCGCAGCTCTCCTCGTCGGTTCCAACCCAGCCGTCCACTCGCGGACATCATGGATCCAGCCACGACTCCTTGCGCCAACCGTGCCGACGTCCTCATCTTCACCCTCAACAGTTGCCAGCACAACACTCCCAGGCCTCCGTTTCCAATGACAGTACTTTCGAATTTTCCGCCTTTTGACCTGCTCGAGCAGCCCTTGCTCCAGCGACACCCCCGCCGCACCGCGCACGTACACGTTAGTCCGTTTCTCCCTCCAGCTGATCCGCAACATCCTGCGCCACACCCACATCTCAAACGCGCTCAGCTTTCTACACAAGTCGGCCTTCAAAGTCCTCACTGAGGGTACTTAAAGGAAAATTCTCAAAATTTCTTTTTTGTCTGTTTCGCATAACTCATGTTAGGGAGGATGGATTTCGATAAGTTTTTTATTCGATGCCAAAATAATGAGGATGTGCCTTTTAGCTCGATGCTAACAACTCCGATCCATTTTCGCGGTAAAAATAACAAAAACGGGACCAAATTTGGCCGTACGGGTATCAGGCTGCAGCCATCCAAAAACCGAAGATACCTCATCAAGATCAACAAATTGTTGAGCGCGAATTTTTTGGGACCATTCCCTGGGCCGCTGTGGGTCCGAATTTGGCTCGTAGATCTTTTTCCAGAAATAGTGATTTTTCAAATTTCGTTGCGAATTTCTGCCTTACTAGGAGTGTCTATTAGGTTATCAAGCCCGCTGAATACAATGGTTTTACTGAGTCCAACTTGGCTACATTATACCTTTTCACGGGTTTCAAGGTTTTACGATTGACGAACTCGATTTCCAAAATGTAGCGAGTTTTCATTTGTTTGGTTATTTATTGCTTGTTGGGTATCAATAATGGTCTATATATATACGATTTTAGGCATGTTGAATACGACGGTTCGGTTATCTAGAGACTAGCACGAATACTTCTTGTCAATATACTGATACTTGTTGTCAATATACTATACTTTCAGATGATTTCGATGCTTTTAGGGCTGACGTGGTTTTATTGGTTTTCAATGGGTTCTGGGTTACAGAAGTTTTACTGTAGTACGTATATGCATCAAACACAAAGCCTGTTACAAAGTAATTTCACAAAATTCGCACTTGATGAAACCACGCACTCCTCGATTAACTGTAACTTGCGAGTTACTAGTTTTTTTTCATTGACCGTTCATATTGCTGTCTTGACTGTCGTCAGTTGTTCATTGTAAAGTGGTGGACCTTAAATAACTATTATTGATAGTAAGCTCCTCGTCAAACTGTATTAATTTTGTGGATGTATATTCCGAGTAGTAAACGAGATTATTTGTAAATTATTTATTGCAGGCTATCTGGCTGAGTATCGAAAATAAGCTTGCATTGTGGAATATTATAAATTGAAAAATTGTTGAACATCGGCATGCTACGCGGCAACATAATTTTTTGGCCACTACTGAATGCGAAACTTGTTGGAGTGACGAAGAAGTTTAAAATGTAGATTTCTAATACCGATGTAGCCAGCACGTATAAAGCTTTCGCAGTCACAGCAAGTGAACAAAGGATGTATTAGAATTTCGAAAACAGAAATATATTTTTTCAGTAATTATTTTGATATACAGGTGACGTCATTTTGGAATATTTGATATAGACTGGACATTTTTGATTACTTTCCGTAAATTTTATATAAATTTACTTTTTGGCTGTTTTATCGCTATTTGATACATTCTGGGTGATCATAAGGTACTTTTATTCGGAAAACCGTAAATTGCCATGCAAAGAATGGTTTTCGTTTCATATTGCTTATTTTTAACTGGAACTTTACTGTTATAGGAGACACTATGCTCTAGTGTAAAGATGAATCCTGGTAACAAACTGAAAGCCAATGTTATTAAGGCGCTATCAGCGGTAAGACTGTTTTTACAAAAGACTAAGATCCGTAGTATATTTGTAATCGACACCACAATTTATTTGAGTCTTTATATAATATGAACATGGGTTGTGCAAATTGGGGAGGCGGGTAGTGACATTCTCAAGATTTGTAATCGACACCACAATTTATTTGAGTCTTTATATAATATGAACCTGGGTTGTGCAAATTGGGGAGGCGGGTAGTGACATTCTCAAGTGCGCTCTGTCAAAAACTGAGTGCCCCCTGGCAAAATTTTGGCCTTCCCCGGCTCATCGCCTCTTGGCAATTTTTTGTTTCCAATCTTTCCAAAGTGCATAAAATTTGATAGAATTTGCACTGATATTACGCCCTGTGGTCAAAAATTTTACAATTTTTTTAAAATTTGCTTCAAAATTGTTTTTTCTCTCCGTCAAAGTGTTTTGGCATGTTTCTGAGACAATTTTTATAAATTTTTCTCTTGGCAAAATGCTCCCTGGCATAATCGGGTGCCCCGAGGGTCGGAACCAGCCCCCCGGTTCATGTGTCCCTGGCAAAATTTTCAGCGAATGGAGAGCCCAGTGAATTATAGCGCTTTAGTTTTTGCAATGTGGGTTGTCGTAGCTTGGTTTACGTGGAACGGTATTATAATTAACTGTTCTATTGGGCACGGAGCTACGGGAAAAGGAGATGAATTTATGAATCTGTGTTAAACTTCTTTAAAAAATTTCATTTTTTTTGGATCGGTGCCAGCAGAAAAACAATTTTGCTAATTTTTTCCATTTGTTTTTCAAACTTATTGTTTTAGCAATTCAAATTATTCTAATGTTGTTTGAAAAATAATTAAATATTTGGCCCTGATTATTAAATGTGCGGAATTTCTTTCCCTTCAATAAATTAGAGACTTTTAGAATGCTATTAGGAGTCCTCCAAAATTTTATGTTGTAACTCTTGCCAGAGGCCTGATGGAAAAATAACTTGATGTTACACATTTTTGTCACGGCAGCCACTTTCAAGCTATGAGCAAAAATTTAAAAATATTTCTTACTTGGGCGGGCCAAACCCAGGCCCATTATGAACGGGAGTTCACCATTGAGCCATGGGCTTCCACGGCTTTCATCTTCAAATTTTCGCTGAAAGTATGCGTAAAGCTGTCATGCGTCGAACGCGCTGGAATTATGGAGTCAAATTTGAAAATCACCATATTGTAGAATTTATTACCTCGTCCTTCAGGGCGTTCTATGGACCGATAACCCGGTTTGTAAACCAGTATTCTCCAACGTCACGGAGTGGCCTCCATCGTTGTCGGAGTTAAAAAAAATGGTCTCAAGTGCCTGCATTATCATGTCGGCTCGTTGACTATTAGTTTCAAGCTTCTGTAGTCTCAGGTGTACCAATCTCGGATCATAATCTGTCTCGCCGGTTCGAAAAGCATTCGCGTAAATCGACGCTGCACCCACTCAACTAAAGCAATGTCACGTTTCAGAGCTAGATTCCAAGCACACGACGCATACTCCAGCTTTGACCGAATTAATGCATAGCAGAGTATCAAGTACGTTTTGTGGTCCAAATATCTAAATGTCCGTTTGAGCATAGCCAATGTAAATTCGACTTAACTACCGTGGCAACATGTTTAGACGACTTCAAATCATCACTGATTACAACTACGAGGATTTTTGTCCCATACTGGCTTTGTGGAATATTCACAGCCCTCACTGCATATGTCCGTTTAGGATTAAAGCTTCCAAAGTGCTCGTTTACAAATTTGCCAACGTTGAATTGCATATCCCACGTCGTTTCCCACGAATCTACTTGACACATGTCGTGTTGCAAATCGTCTGTGTCAAGTATTGGCATAATTCTGAGTATCCTGCGCACCAACTTGGTATCGTCCGCAAACTTCAGCGGACGTTGCATCATCTATATCATCAATGTACAAACAAAAGAGAACCGGACCGAATACAGTTCCCTGTGGAGTTCAACTAACTACGTGTATCTCATTTGACATTGATCCATTGATAACTACTTTCTGGGTACTTCTCCATCAAATTACACACTCCAGACGTGTGATACACGGTACGATAGTTTTTGCTTCTCTGGTAGATCGCGACTAATGGATTGGAACCACTGTTATTGTCTTCCAATCTCGTGGCAATATGCACTTGTAAAAGACTTAGCAAACAAATTTGATAGAGGCCCGTATAGCGATTTAACACGCTGCACCAAAAAATTGTTCGAGATCTTATCTGCTCCTGGCGCCGCATGTTTTTTCAGTTCCTTGATATGTCTTATCACACTTACTCTGTCAAAAACTATATCCTCTGCAGCGTCCGAACATCGCGTCGGTATCAATGGAAAGTTGACAAAACATTCCGAGGTGAACACACTACCAATTATGAAATTCTTTAGCAGCCTCAAAATCGTTGGCCGTTAAAGATCTATCATACCGCACGAGTCTAGTTGGTCTAGATTTTACTTTTGTTTTGGAATTTACGTAGGGCCAAATTGACTTTGAATTCTTTTTGGCTTTTGTAGCTAATTTGCCTTCAAATGTGGCGACACTTCTTTATATTTGAGTCGAGACATACCGCGAAGAAGCGACATATCGGTCATGAGCGTTGATAGTGCGGTTTCGCATGCAGCTACAGTGTGCATTCTGTTGAACCATCATTGCACGGCGAGTAATGTAGGTGATTATGATAGTCGAGCAACAATGAGCCTAATCTTGAATGATGAGAGTAAGACGTTGGAACCGAAGGAACAAGCAAAAATTAACAGTGAACCAGGGGAACTAATAACTGCTAGCCTAAGCTCGATTATTATGATTGTGACACCTATGGTACCCGAAGTGGACATAAACACCCGAGCAAGCAACCAGATAGTGGAACGAACAGTAACACAACCCGAGATAGTTACCTGTTACCTAAGTAGAGAAATAGTGAACGAAATCGGATATGGGAGGACCGGATTGCCGGTCAACCTGATGGACGTAATTGAACAGACGCTGGCCACACCTAGATCATTGCGAATTAGACCGATTTGGGACCCTATTGACGCGAACCCCACCACAGAACTTACCAGTGATCACATAACAACACCTGAACAGGCCACGCATCCACTAAGCACGCAAACTAATACACAACATAATCTTGATCTCGCCCTAAGAAAGATATTTTCGGAGGGTCCTACCGAAGAAAAGGTAGAGCCCCTAATTCTACAGGGATTGCCCCACGAGGAAAGATTAATATTACTGGGTCCAGAGTCCGAGTTCGCACCTACCATTATAACCCTGGGACCCGGAAAAGTACCTCGTTATTCATTTGTACCCCCTCGACTGCGCCCAGGAAGAGAAAGGGTACTCGCTAGGGCCTTGTTTTACCGAAGAGTCATAGCTGTGTCGGAGCGGATTTGCCATGCCCACCGGTTGCTCCTGGCCCGTGCGGCTGGAACGGCCCCACTGGAGCGACGGCGGGACGCTGCCGTTGTGTCCGGGCTGTTAGGGTTCGCATCTCCGTTCTTGCACACTATGGCCGGTATCCATGTTAGCAATAGCATGGTGAGACACCTCGAAGGCTTATTGGAATTGGTTGCCCGGGCTTTAAACTCAATGAGTATTACCGAGGCCATCAATGAGATATACCGTTCACAGATTCCCATCCTTCAAACATGCCAGGCGCGCGAGGGACAACATAACACTAATTTCATGCCCACCCGTGGTTGTACCTTTGTCACCTATCACTGCGAATGGGACTATACGGGGAATTTATCTTCCGAATATGGCATCGTCCGACGCAACGGCACTATTAGTATCCAACCAAGTCGTACTCATGGGTTGCATACAGCTTCTGAGCTGATCGCATACAGGGAAGCTAACTTAGAATGGTTAGGAACAATGACCAGCGCGCCGCACTTGCTGGACTACCTCGTTACTGAATATGGCGAATCCGGTCCCATTGCACCGGTACTATCGATCGACATGCAGTAATGGCGAATGCTATTTTAAGCAAGTAGGTAGTGCGCAGAAACGCGAAGAACTGTTATATCTGAGACTATTGTGGCTGCGCCAGCCCGCGCAAAACATTTGGCAAGCTGATCCGAACGACGACATGGACGTAGGCTCGATTGTCAACCCGGACGTGGACATAACATTCATCGACGAGGATGAGCTCGAGAGCGAGTTGAGTACAGCGCCCAGTGACATGAGCGAGTACGAGTTTAACATGTCCGCTATCGCGGCGCTCGACTCAGACGACGTGGTTTCCGAACTCGACTCACCCCCAGACAACGACGATCTCGAAAACGAACCGTATGTTGACGCAACTGAGGATGGCCAAGTACTACTGACCAGGTCGGTACGGTCCTTCTCAAACAGACTAAGCCGACGGTATGCAGCAGCTGCAGAATTGTGGAACCGAGGAACTAGGTTCGTGGGACTAGTACTTTTTCTGTTCATCCTCCAACAACTAGGGCAAACTCAGGCCATCGCCACGCCATTTTCGGACCAGGTAGCACGCTTGGGAGCCATGGTCAACCAACAAGTGGGGACCCTAATCGAACCACAGGGTCTGGTAATAACAGCCGCGTGATCCACTTGTCTACCGATCGTTTTGCGATTGTCCCTAGATGGGCTACAACCGAGCAGGCAAGCAACCGGGATGGCCTGGTGTGTTTACACCCCCAGAGGTAAACCATGACTGGGGGACTGCTGTCCCAACCCGAATTGTACTACCATGCTGGACTTACAACGTAAAATTCGGGAGTTGGAGCAAGAACTAAGGAGCACGTATCGAGGCGTGTTAGACACGAGCTATTACATGGCTCTAATGCGTGAATACTGCGAGGCGAACGTTCATTTTTGTGAAGAACCTAGGGCTCAGAAGAAAAGATTTCTCGCCGCACTCGCCGGCGTAGTTACAGGATTTCTAGGAGTAGGAATAGCTTTTACGAATACGGTGCACCTAAAGGATCTAAATAAACAGGTGCTAGCATTGTCTAAGGAAATGCGAAACACTTACAGCATGTCTCAGGGCAACTCGCGAGCGATCCTGAAATTAACACGCGCCAACGAGGAGCTTTACTCCTTCTTGCACCATGAGATGCAGGAAGTGGTTGGCATGATAGAACAGGTTAGGTGCCAGGAACAACGCTACGTGACAGAGGTACATCGCGAATTAGTAAACCACATGTTTCGTAACAGCCTGCGCTCTTCGGTCGACGCCGTCATGGAATCCATGATGAGCGGGCAGCTATCACCCAAGGTGGTGGATGCCGCGACACTAAAGCGTCTATTCGAAAAGGATCCAAGAATAGGGCAAACTATACTAATCCGCGAACCGGCGCTAGCCTACCAATTTGGGCAAATTTACCCGGTGCACATTGACCTGGGCACGTTTAAGTTTGCGTTCATCTTAATGGTACCGCTAGTTACGTCGGACGACGTCCGGCCTTATTTTCGGATACACAACGTCGGTTGGAACGTACCAGAGCGTAATGCGCATATGAGGCTACCTCTGCCGGAATACGCCACGCGAGTTGAACAGGCACGGTATGAGGTTTTGAACTGCACGCATACAACACGCGACCTGGCATTGCTTTCTGCGAAGTTCACGCTTTTGCCACCGATCATTCTTCACGCTGTTTGGATTGGATCATCATGGGCGAAGACGCTCCAGATGACACACGCCGCATATTCAGGAACAGCGCATTGGTCGGACCAATGGTCAACCATACCGACGTGTACACCACAGCGCAAGGAGTACTAATTCGAACTGCCGAGCCCAAAGCCGTGGTCTCCAAGCAAAAGCACCTCAGCCATGTTACTCGCGGAGAAACCATTAAGATACCCGAAAATGGAGTATTATGGTTGTCCCGCAGTAATTACACCCAACTAGTGGTCGGACCACTAATGCTCGCTAGTACATTACACGCTCAGGAGGTCATCGTTCACATCGGACCTAACATCACCATACATGACTTCCCAGATATTCCTCTTAGGCCTATCACCTGGAGCTCATTAGAACATGCCAAGGCTACCAACTTACAGGTCCAACAGATAGCTGATGAGCAGTTGAAGAAGGTGATCGACTTCCCATACATTACAACAACGGGAGTAGCCCCCTACCTTTGGATGCTTGTCGTGCTGGTAGTTGTGGGCATAGGGGCAATAATTTACTTTGGAAAGAAAGCGGGTTTCTGCCCGAAATGCATCAAAGGACGCCTACAGCGCTGGTGGAGACAACGACCATGCAGTCAGACGGACTCAAGGAGACTTGAATTGAACATCAAGACCGGGAACATGTACGGCACACCAGACGCTACCCGACCAACAATCTCAGCCCCAGCCGGTTCCACAGAACACCTGGAATTGCGAACGCTGAGCCTTCGTCGGTCGGCTCGACTAAATAACCCCAATGAGGACGAGGACGTTGTGGTGGTGGAACCTACGGAACTATTTGCAGTATCTGAGCGTGCGCAACGTGGGGGACATCGCACAGTATCTTACCACCGACAAGTCAACGCAATGCACCACATAGACGCACCGTTGCTCATCAACGGTTTCATCTATCGGACACCAGTCCTCACATTGATCGATACAGGCGCGGACGTCTCTATCGTATCACAGCACCTGGTAAGTAAGCTAGGCCTTCAGCCCCGCCCAGACGACTCGATACGGATAGTATCGGCTACCAAACAGGAATTAGCATTGGACGGTAGCATAAGTGTACCCTTATCAATTGGACCTATTAAGGTGCAGACGGAATTCTTCGTTATCGAAACCGCTCCGTACCATTGCATTTTAGGAACAAATTTCTTGTCGCAACTGCCAAAGTGTATCATAAATTTTCGCGAGCGCTGTTTAGAAATTGGTATAGACGAGGAAGAAGCCAAAATACCCTTTGCAGGCTTAGAGCGCTATGACCCACCCTTAATAGCAGTGGTGTGCAGAAAACTCACTACCATGGAACCAAATACAGAAACGTTTATCAACGCTATCCCCGAAATTGCTGACACAGGTGTAGGACCCGCTCTATTTGTTCCCGTCCCTGACATGACTGACATCGGAATGGCACAAGCATTGGTTCTCAGGAGTCAGCGGACTATACCAATCGCAGTAATCAATTCTGGTAACACACCGGTCACCATATACTCAGGACAAACTATTGAGCACATAGAGGTCATGATCAATCCAACAATACAATTCCTTAAGGACACGAATCAAAATTTGATACGATACGAGGAACATAAGGAGGCTAAACAGCTAAACCATATCACTACCCACCCTGAGAGGATCATTGAACACATTGAGGCAGGCAAGCGCTCCATTGATCATGAACGGGCTCAAACAGTATTGAGTAAAATTGATTTTGATAGGACACTACTATCGCCCTTCGAATTAAAACAATTGAAACGCGCAATTGCTGAAAATGCGGACGTATTCAGCACCCATGATTTTGACCTAGGACGATACACCGAACACCGACACCGCATAGAAACAGGGGATGCAAAACCAATCAAACAAGCACCGTATCGACTAGCGCATTCATTACATTACGCGAACCGCTTAGGGAAGAACTAAATAGCATGCTAGACGCAGGCCTCATAGCCCCATCGAGTTCACCTTGGGATATCCGATAGTGTATGTGACCAAGAGCGATGGCTCTCTCCGACTATGTGTCGATTTTCGGAAGGTCAACACAGTAGCAGAGCAGGATGCGTATCCACTGCCACGTATAGACGACATACTAGGGTGCCTCAGGAATACGAAATTAATGTCCAGTTTAGACCTAAACAAGGGGTTTTGGCAGCTAGAATTAGATCCTGAGACTAAAGATAAAACATCTTTTGTGACGGTACACGGACAGTATGAGTATAACGTCCTACCGTTCGGTCTAAATTCGTCCCCCGGAGCCTTTCAGCGTTGCATGTCAATGATTTTGAAGGGACTTGAGTGGGAAAAATGTCTAATATACATCGATGACATCTCAGTTTTCTCACCTTCATTCGAGGCCCATTTGGTAGATGTGATCCGTGTCTTCGATCGCTTCCGTAAGGCAAACTTAAAACTCAAACCCTCAAAGTGTCACTTCGGACGGGGCAGCCTCAAGTACTTAGGACACATAATTAGTACCGAAGGCGTCAAACCATACCCTGAGAAAGCGATAGCCATAGAAGAATTTAAACGTCCGGAGACGTTGAAGCAACTCCAAAGTTTCTTAGGGCTTGTAGGGTACTACCATAAATTCATTCAAAATTACTCAGATATCTGCGAACCATTAAATGAATTGAAGCGCAAAGATACAGAATTCAAATGGACACCTAGGTATGAGGAAGCTTTTAAGAAACTGAAACAAGCATTACTAGATGAACCGGTCCTCATCCACCCTGATTTCACGCAGCCGTTTATCCTGCAAACGGACGCTTCCGGGTACGCTATGGGTGCAGTGCTATCTCAGAAAACCAAACAGGGAATTAAGCCCATTGCATACGCTAGCAAGGCCCTCCTCGATTATCAACGCAGGTACCCCGCAATTGAGACCGAGGCTCTTGCTATTAGGTGGGCCGCATTACATTTCAAGCATTACCTAGTAGGGCACAAATTTCAAGTTGAGACCGACCACAAACCACTTAAAACCTTATTTGATAAACCACCCAGAAATTCACGCTTATCTCAATGGAGAAGCGAGCTATTACTTGAGTTTGGTGGGTTCGAGATATTGTATAGACCAGGTAAGGAAAATGGTAATGCAGATGCTCTATCACGCGATCCTAGATATGACCCATCTGTAGTTGAGGAGCTAGGAGATACTTACGAAGTTCTTATGATGGGCCGAGGACGACCCACCGGACCTCGCCCGCCAACAACCTGCGCAGCCTGGGATCAATCGCATCTGCCGTATCCCGTACGCACAGTAGCACCGCTCGCAACCGGCGCGCCAACCCCTATTGTCGGAAGCCCTATAGCTCCCCCAGGCCAACCCAATCCTGAAGCAATCCCATCGCAACTAATTGCCGACACGCAAGTAACTACAGTACCCCCATCAACGCTGACCCAGCAGGCAGCTACGCTAAGCGCGATCCCAATTAGGATGGGACCGGGAGAAACTCCAGTGATGTCAGTGCGTACAACCACCATATCGGGTTCCGAAGGCAGACCTCAGGCTCGAGGACCCAAGAGACCGTTTCGCACCGAATCAGAAACACTGGGCCTAAGAGCAACCACCTTGCGGACCGAACAGGAGTTTGATAGGCTCATGAAATTAATGATGCAACCGAGATACTGCCAACCGTCCGGATCGAGGACGCCCAGGATACTCATGAAAACATATATCTGCCATTCATTTCGGATCTCCCAGATTTTAATTTGGTGCGGCTCTTACCATATATCCAACGAAATGACCCAGAATTGGGTCCAATTTGGTGGTATCTATATAATAAAACACGGCCTAAGGCCGAATTGGGCGTGCTACGAATAGAAATTCGAGCTCACTATTTTGAGCTAGCCGCAGATACCAAAATATTATATATGCATCCGTTACAACCAGGGGACATAAATTACAAACTATGCGTCCCTATCACGCTCGTACAGCAAATACTCAAATATGAACACAATACCTTATATGGAGGGCATCCTGGCCGTGACCGGCTTATAGCTAAATTAAAACAATTCTACTATTGGAAAGGTATGTCCGAACGCGTACAACAATGGGTCAAGCGATGTACCCTATGCCAGTCCGCGAAGAACCCAATCTCCCGGATAACCACCGGATTGGGTAGGGTTCCGTTGGCAAATCAACCAATGTATCGTGTCTTCGTGGACATTCTCGATATTCAGGTTAGGTCGCAGGCAGGCAACCGCTATGTTATTGCATTTATAGACCAGTTTACAAAATTTGCAATAGCAGTGCCAATAAGGCACCAGGATGCTCACATAGCCGCCCACATATTCCTATATGAGGTAGTCAACAGGTATGGAGCTCCCAGGGAGCTTTATTCTGATAGAGGAGGTGCTTTTACGGCACACATGTTTGAAGAGCTGTGCCAGGAAATGCAAATATTCCTGCACATGAGTCTAGCTTATCACCCGCAAGCAAATGGTAAGATTGAAAGATTCAATAGGACACTACTATACTTGTTACGAGTAAGTGTACCACAAGATGACCACCACTCATGGGATGTATCCCTACCATTTTGCATAATGGCCTACAACTCTTCTGTACACACAGCGACGAAATACCCACCATTTTTGCTGATGCATGGATTTTACCCTAGGCTACCCGGAGAATATGACACGCAAAGTGCAGCCAATGGATACACAGGAGCACATTCCTATAGGGCCAACGCGCAGCGCTAGATGGCTTCTATTAGGGAGCGTGCTTATCAATCAATGAAAGCTGCTCAAGAATTAAATCGGCTAAGGTACGATAGGCGAGCTCGCGAACCACGCTACCATACAGGGGAATTAGTTTGGGTTTATAGGCATGATACCACTCCAGAAACATCCAGGAAGCTCACGCCCCGATGGTGTGGACCATACGAAATACTAGGATCACCCCGCCATGCATGCGTGTACGAATGCATTCTAATCCAGAAGGTATAGCGCATTTTGTGCATATTAATAGAACCAAGCCGTGTTTTAGGGCATTAGATCCGGTACCCAACGTAGGTGATTGGTTGGGCCAGGTACACGCTTCCGTACTAGAGCGGGGTTTGACTGAAGCAACCCAACGAATTATCGCTGATAGGGATTTCGTCACCGAGATAGAACCGGTAAACGAAGTAGCAGTGCGAACAGCAGTCAGTGATAGTTCCGATACGGAAAGTAAAGAAATGGGTGATCCCAATGACCCTAGATTATACCGCCGGACCTATGCTGAAATTGAGGCCAAGCAAGCAGCAATGGAACATATTGAGTATCGGACGGACGACTACGAACCCAAAATCCAAGGACGGTCAGGAATCGGATTCCCCTGACTGATCCGGACAGGGAAATAGAACCTTCCTGCCCACCAATAGCGCAGGAACAGGTTACTAGTCAGGAGGCCTTCTCATACATACCAGAACCTGGTAGCCGAGACACGCAGGTAGAATATGGACAACATACTGTGCCAGTGACCACGATGAAAAGAATAGTGGCTACCAATGAGGAAGTTCCATTCGGCGTGCCGACTGTGAGTGTTGGAATACTCGAGGGACAACATTTCTACCTAGCAGATATCACGCTATCTACTACGCCGCGCGGAGCTTCTGGGGGAATCGTCATACCGGGACCATACACCTCAGGAGATTTACGCTACGCAATTATGCTCGCCGCACAGGATCACCCATTATTTCAATTGCGACCAGCTGAACACATTATGGCGTCACGATTGCGAGTACCAATGGAAATGGCAACTCAGACTGTAGGGGACTATACAACAATGCGCCCTTATAGCGCTCCACCAGCAGCCGCTGACAGGTCCATGTCTCCTCATCAGTGGGTCTTTCGCGAGGCACCCATGACTCAGCCACCTCTAGGGTCGCCAATGTCCAGTTACTTGTCGGAGACCTCCGGAGAGGGCACGACAGTAGACGTAAGAGCAGCTGAAGCAGACGACGAGTTGACTAGCCAAACCTCGCAGGAACCATCTTCGGTCGAGTGACATGGTCAGGCAGGACTAGGAACATCAAGCAGTGGTTCTAGGACGCCTACCCCACAACCAGGAGCCTCTGACTCATTTAGACAATTCACGCTAGCGGAATCAAGTAGTGAACCACCAGCACCTCGAAGAGGAACTGGGCGGGCAGTGACACTAAGTACCCCTCGCCGCACCCGAGCACCGCCGAGCGAGCAAAGGAGCACACGAGCACCGCCGGACGAGCGAGGAAAAGCCCTTGTTGGACGGGTCACCCAACCGAAACAAATCGTATCGGCACGAGGCGGTTCAACTATTCAGTTTACCAGCACCGAATAACCGGGATCGTCCACGGTGACCATTACCGAGTTGGTACGCACCACTGCCACTACTACCTCCTCGGGAATAATACGACTCAGTACCACCCATGCTATGGCCCCAACCAGGCAACTTTTGCATCGACAGACTAGAGACCGGGTCTTTAGGCCATACGGCGCAGCATCGGACGAGGAAGTAGGAGACGCGCTATGCAGACCCAGACGTGTGACTTTCCAGGAACCATGGACAACCATTAACGAGACCACAGGAACCTCAACTAGAATAGCTTCCGCCACACGCGCACAACCCACTAGTGTCACTACCTCAATGACTAGAGCGCCAATACTAACCCCAAGACCACTTTTGACGGGAGAACGCTCGCCAGACGGAACTTTACCACGAACCACGTTCCCACGCTACCCCTCTAGTCAAGAACTACACCCCGCCGCTTGGCGACAGCGCGTACCTCGACCACCACCCCATGAGGAATCTGAGTCTGACGAGTCGGACCCGCAAGTGGACTAACCTACTCGACATAACGGCACGTACCCCGAGGTAGAACCCAGAATCCTCGCAAAACCCAGAACAAGGGTGAAGGTTAAGGCAGACCTAATTTTCATCCATACCATGTAAATTTACCAGTGCTTCCTCCATTTTAGATGCGCCGCAGCTACAGCCATAACGATCTTCGTGCGCCCCGACTTCCACAAGGAGTACTACATACGCCGGCGGTGTGCGATGGTCATCGTTATCCGACCGTTTCCCGAAGCCACATGAGCAGCTCACGCTTCTGGGATGCGGTCGCGCTCAAACACTCTAATCGGACAACGCTGGCGAACGAGCATTATCTCCACGGTGGCTTCAAACACAACGGCCGCCAACTCGGTAGCGCCACCGAACATTTTTACCTAACAATCTTGGAGTTGTTAGGTTTCGTCACTGTGGTCGCTAACATGCTGGACCAGCGGATGTCACCGACGGAGGTCAAACTACGCAGCGTAGCCCTCCTCCGCACCCTGCCAGCAAACACTCGACGGTGGCTCCGGTCGTAGCAGCCACACGTAATGCGCCCAATCCTGTTGGCGAAATTCCAGGAGCTTGACAGCTGGGAAGAGCTGGAAGATTCGGGCCACAAACCGCTCCTAAACGACGCCTTCGACAATTTTTGGGGCACGGGTGTCCACCGGAGCGAGTGCGGTGCAGACCAACCGGCGCACCACAACGTATTGGGCCACTTGCTGTGCGACATTCGGTCTTTCCACCGTGACCGTTTCGTGCGGTTGCCGAGGGTCATCGTTGTCGGCGACGAACGCGCTTTACCCTTGCTTGATGTGGCCGACGACCACAATCGAATAACTTTCGTGCGGCCCGGGCTTAACACGATTTCGTTGATCCACTGGGCGAAACATTCCTGACGCCGCAAACGGATTGCGTCATCATCATAGGCGGCTACCGGGACGTCTGGCACCTGCCGAACAAGGCATACTCACCTGGTGCCTACCTCAAGCGGATCAAGCGCCACCTGATGGTTCTCGAACAACGTCTCCGGGCAGACTCGGCCGTTGTCATCACCGCACCGGCGCCACACTGGGACGACTTTAAGGTCGACGGTACAGCGTGGTTCAACGAACTAACCGAGCGGAGAACGCGGATGGTGGATGGACACCAGGCGTTCATGGGCGTCATCATGCCAAATTGGCCCGCGGCGCTAAGGGGAACCGAGGCCTGGGATGCGATCGGCCCATTTAATCGGGGCGAAGAGCGCCAACGGTGGACCGAGCCAGTCGTCTCTCCGCCGTTCTGGCCGCAACAGCGCGACTGGACTGAAGAACTGATCCGGCGCACGGACATGTTTTGGCGCATGGGTGAGGCTCACCTGTTCAACCAACCTGAACCCTGGCAAGAGTACGGCGGTACCAATCAAAACGGGAGAAAGGAGGAGAGAAGTGACCGCTTTAGGGAAGTAAGAGAAACGCGCAGAGTAGCAGCGACGAGTCAACGCGTAGGTAGGGCAGAATAGAAAGATCGAACCAGCGAGCGACTAGCGAAGTAAAGCGACCCTACATAAAGGCAACCCAAATCTCCATTTGCCTTTATTCTTGCAGATGGCCAACACCTCACGCCCGCGACGCGGCGACGAAGCCGAGCAGACTCGGAGGCGATGCAGCGGACGCGTATCGGTGAGTGGGCCATTCGCCCCACCAGAGTCGACGTGGTTCCAACTTCCGGCGATCCCGACCTACCGTGTAGATCTAACCAAGCCATACGTGACCTTTTTATTCCACGGTACCGAATGGCCGGAGCTGTCGAATATGCACGAAGCGCCAGCACCATTCTCCCACGACGGCAACACCTTGATAACCGTCGGGAAACACTACCAAGTACAGGTGCTCTCGCTGCTGGAACTGACCGACGCCGTCCGAGAATTGTTACTCATGACTGGCACCCCGCTGCAGCTCAAGACGCGAGCTCGAGAACTAAAGAACGAGCTCATTGACCGTGTTACCCAGGCCCGTCTCAAGCCGCTTCTCGAGCACTAATGCGGCCAATACTGCTCAGCAAATTCGCCATACCGGAATATGCGCGGATCTTGCGACTCTCCGACGACCAGCAACTATTGGAAGCCACCACAGACACCTTCTGGGGCGTCGGGCGCACAAATCAGCAGCTGCAACAGCAGGAAGCCCTGACGCGATGCCACAACGTCATGGGAAGATTACTCGAGGAAGTACGGGATTGCCGTGCTACCGGTTACGCTCGTTGGCCCAAGACAGTCATAGTGGGTGACGCTCTGGCGTGGCCAATATTAGAAATGGCCACCGAAAACAAGTGGATCGTCAATGGATGGCCCGGATCAACCATGGTGCGGCTATTGCAGCTGGCCAACGCAATCCTAACCCCGCAGACCAACTGCATCGTCATACTCGGCGGATTCCAGTACATCTACCGCAAGGCACCAATGGAGCAGCTCCACGCGTCCTTGCCGAACGCCGCCTTCCGTAAATTCAAGCGGCACCTGGGTGTACTTTCTCGCCGAGTCGCACCTACCACCGCCATCGTTATAGCGCCACCGGCACCCCGATGGGCTGCCACCAATCAGGACGCTTTGTCATGGACAGCCGAACTCAAGCAGCTCATGGCTAACCATCGTCGGCAGCACGACACCTTCCACAACGTTTACATGCCTTCCTGGCCGGTCGCGTTCCACAGTGCAGATGCGTGGGAACGGGACGAGCCACATATGGAATGGCAGGAAAGGCCTCATTTTGACGAGCCGATGGTGTCGCATTATTGTCGGCGGAACTTGCATGAGTGGGTAAGCCGTTTAGTTAGGGACGCCGAGCTAGGACGCTTAACGCATTGAGGACTATACTAAACCCGCGAAAGTAAGGCTGAGATGGCACTGCAAGCGGATAGGTTAATACGAGGGCTAACCGAACACTACATAGAAGCCCCAACCAAGACTAGTGGCAGCGAGCGGCAGCGGAAGCGTGCGGATCGGAGCGATGCAAAATTTCTTAGGAAACATTGTTCGAAGCTAGTTTAGTCGGAAGCACTGCTAGTATAAAACAACCCAAACTAAGCTAACCTAGTACCGAAACTCAGGAAATACGAAATCTATATTTCTGCAAAGTCTACAGAACCATGGAAACTTTAGAAAATAATTGCGATTTTATAGGAACTCCTGGGTCAGGCACCCTGGCAGCCCGGACCCTTTCCTGGGAGCGACCAAATACCGGATAAACCCCTGGAGGTACGTGCCGACGAATGTACATTGTATATATAGATATAGATATAATTGGTCATAAACGTTGAAACATAATTGTTAATAATAAATGATGATGCATGAAAGAATTAAAGCGCAATTAAAATAGGAAAAGAAATTTTCATATGAAACAAACTAAAATGTTAGCCCATAAGGGAAAACTTCGAAAATTTCCGGAAAATAAGGAGAAGGGGCGACGTTTTCACGTTTTCTTGCGTACATGGATATCGAATAAAAATAAGTCGCCTTCTGCCCTGAAGGTTATAAAATTTATACTCAAATTTATACAAATTCTACTGAAATTTATCAAGCTTGCACCGAAATATATTAAATTCATCAAATTTTTACGGAAATTCTGGAAATATAGCAAATTTACTTAAATTCCCACACACCATCCTAAAATTTTCGACAATTCTAGGATAAGTTACGCCAAATTCTACAATAATTTTAGATTTTTCTAATTAAAACGAATAACGGGCTGTGCATCTACGGATCTAATGGCGAAATTTTCACGCAAATTCATCTTCCTACTAGATTTACACTCTTACCCTAAGTAAGGAGTCTAATAAATCCAAAAAATTTTAAGAGATGTAACAGCCCCAATTTCATGAAAAACGATAGAGCGTTAAAAGTGCACTAAATTCGTAGGGAAAGGCGGGAATGGACGACCGGATACCGGCGGAGTGTGGCCTCTATATAAATTGATATAATTATGTAGTCTTGCATTTGTTGTAAAAATAAACAATTGTATTCATCTATGTTGTACTTGTAAGGTCACACTCCACCACCCGAAGGTGCACGGGATGAGTTTGGCACCAAATACGAAAGACAAGCATAAGTGTTAGGGGTGTCCGGTCGATCCTCGTGAATTAAACTGCTGGGATATTGTGTGCATAAAACGTTTTGCATATTATACTATACTTGTTGTGTGGTGCCTATAATACGTGTTGTGTACGATATATAAAGAAAAGGGGGGAGTCAGAAATTTGTCAGGGGTGTTCAAATTCCCGATACTCAGGCCGATCAGGTTCAAACAAATAAAATTTCGGTCTAAAGGCAACTGAAAATTCCGCCTATAAATTTTCTAAGACACTATTTTAGGGTGCGACACGAAGGTTCAAATTTTGGATTTTCTACCGAACTTAGGGGAATAGGGGTGGCTGAACTATCCTAAGAACCCCTAGGGGTGTCAAATTGTCCCGGCGGGTCAAAAAATTTGGTTCCCCTAAATACTTAGGGGTCCTCGAACAGGCGCGTAAGCCTCCGATTTTCTGAGCCCTGAAGGGTACCTAAAACAACCAAAAGTCCACGATTTTTGGACCCTAATACACTTATCGGGTCCCATCCTAACTGTTTAGTCAAAAACCAAGGCCGCCCACCCCCTCGGGTCCGCTCAGGATCCCTTGAACTCAAACGGGACATCAAAATTTGGAATATTTTCCTCCTAAAACGGCCTCTAACGGGCCTCTTATAGGAGCTACAGTAAATTTTTATCAGTTGCCGGTCTGCCAGGGCATGATTCTGGTCCTGCCCCCGACCCCCTACTGTTTTTCGTTCCTGAGATATCGGCAGAAATGTGCCGACATCCCTATGAGCAAACGGCGCCCTGAGCGCCGTTATATCTCTCTCCTAAATTTTTGCCGCACCGACCAGCGGGCGGTTTTGTTTTTCTAGCAACTCTCGGCCACTGCCCACAGTACGTTGTTTTCGTCGACGATGGGGTCTGTAATTTAGCTGGCGAGTGTCTTGTGTCGGGGCTTATGCATAGGGTGCAGCGGCTTGTGGAAACGTTCGGTCGCCGTTTAATATAAAAATTTCTTTTCAATGTGTTGTTTATTGTAATTTTACACAGATACATATATAATCTGTCTTATGCCTATGTGTAGCTGCATATCGGGATTTTAAAGTTTTGCGCTGTTGCTGGATTTCACTGGTTGTACGGAGAACAGGCAACTTGGTGTTAGAAAAACGGGGGGGGGCAAATAAAGCTTATAAAAGGAAACGTCTCATTTCGACATTGGAGCCAGTCGAGTATTTCCAGTTTCAAAATTGACGGGTTTTCGGCGGTTGTCGCCGTGGTCTGCGTGTTTGAGAGTTTTCTTTTTCTTCTCCTTTCGCTCTCGTTTTTTCTCGGGGTTTTCCTTGCCCGCGTGGACTCTTCGACCGGCAGACTCGTGGAAGAGGTCAACCCGGGGTTTTTCTCTGCCAGATTTTTTAGTTGTTGCTGAGTCTAGGACTAGGGACAGTACTTGTGGGTGCTGTGGCGTCCGTCGGATGCCTCGCGCTCCCGTAAGTGCTGTGCCCGCGCTGTAGAGGGGGACTGAGGTTTGGGCAAAATTAGGGCCAAAATCGTCACAAAATCAAGAAAAAGGGGAATGTCCACCCGTGCTCGACTGGTTCCCCACCCCCTGGGATGCATGTATTGTTAGTGCCCAGGGGGTGAAACGTTTACAGTATTTTTAGAGAATATTAGATGGTTTAAAGGAGGCCACATCGTTGAATTTCGGTTTAGGTGCTTGTCGGTTGTAATGTTTAGCATTATGAAATTTTTAGGGGCATCGTCGTCCAAAAATTTTGACTAAGGGGAATTCGGAGGTTACATTTTGGAGTCGTATTTAGGTCGGACGGACCTTTTCCATTGCGGACGCGTGAAGGAGGCCCGCCCGAGGCGTCTAATAGTTTTTCTATCTTCAAGTGTTCTCGCTTAGGCTTAGGAACAGGGCCAAACCTTGCAGGTACTGTGGTGTCCGCCGGATACCTCGCGCTCCCGTGTTGTGCCCGCGCCTCTGTGATCGAGCAAGACCGAGTAGGGGCGTAATTTAGGGTCGTACTGGGGACGTTGACGAAAGTTTGTATGATTAACGGGAGGATAAGTCTAGGGCTGAGGCTCTAATAGCAAATTTTGGGGTCGAGGGTTCCGCGTTTCGAAAAGAGCCCAATTGGAGCTCACAAGACATCATTTCGTTATCCAGGAGAGCTATAAAAAAGGAGTGTTCATTTCTGCCGTTTTAAAATTACTCGCTCATGTAACTGGTGTGCCAAGGACCGCGTGTGGGCTTGGGTCCTGGCCCACTTTTGATGTAAATACGGTCATTGTTATATACACCCCTGTGGGTGACATTGTCATTTTTGTGAAAGTATGCTTATGTTTTTATTTTTGTCAAAATAGGGAAAACCAAGGAATAAAACAATTTTGGCGTGTTGCTTTAGTAAGCGAAATAGATTGATCTAACCGTTGCATTGCAATAAAATACAGGACTCTCTTCAACTTATGTTCAGCACTGTTTGGTCAAGCTCCTGTCCCATTTTTGCACGCCGCCCTCGCCTATTGCTCGCACCCACCCCACCGTTTTTCTATCACATTGGCCCTGCTACCCACCTAAGAGTTTGTTTCACTGTTTATAGTTAAATTTCGGTCTCACCCGAACCATGTGCAATTTCACCCCTGCAGTCAACTTAATTTTCTCAACGCTTTAGCCAACCCCGCTCGTGCTCGCATCCCCGCCCACCTTCGTCAGTAACTCGTCTCGGCGCGTAGGGCCCTAAGTGCCACCAAGGCAAGTATTCACGCCACATTCAGAGCAACCTTCCATCACTGTAGACCGACAAGGCCCAGTTAGCTGTGCCCTGCACCAAACTAAGATAAAACTTGCATCCCTGTAGCTTAAGGGACACAAGGGTTGAAGACCAAACCTTCAGCTCATCCAAGTCTTCCGAGAACGGGCCCTAACAAGGAAACCTCAACTTTAGAACGTGGCTAGGCTCCAATAGTGGGAATCGAGGGAACGACCGGTCAGCCTTATTACCTGTGAGCAGGCCTAGGGGATGACCCTTACTCAGGGGGATCTCCATGCCACTAGACACGTGGGCCAACATAGGGGCCAGGCCGAACACCCTGGTAAACCCGCCGGCAGCCTGCTAACCTAAGCGGTTCCCATCGGTCAGACCGGGGTCCACCGGGGAATCGTGTAAGCCGGGGTTGTCCGGGCACCGCAGTGAAAATTGAGAGTGGTGCAGCTGGGATCCCTTAGGGTCAGAACTGGTCCTAGCTAGTACATAACAGTAATCATCATGTAGTTGGCCGTTGTCCATTTTCTTCGACATACCAAATTGACTATTGTGTAATTCGGTCAGGAAAATAAAACTCAAAATTCAAGGATTCTCAGAAGAATCGATGCGTGAGTACCACGATACACCTAGAGATTGCTAGTTTATATACTCCCACCGGCATTGATAATACGAAAGGTGAATAATCCCAACGGCGGCATTCGCCAGTTATAATTCGAACATGAGTTAGCGAGAACGTGAACACGACACCGAGATTTAATCTTCAAAACTTGAGGAATTTGACACAAACCAATGCAATTATCTGAGAGCTGTAAATTATAGCAACGTTTGAAGCCACCACAACTTAGGCATCCTGTAGCAAGGGAATGACGAGTAAGTCTTTTACCTATACATATGGTTGACTCTCCCTGGGGTACCTCTAGTAACCATCTCACATATAAACTCGTGTGCTACCGAAACGGGAACCTACAGTCGCCTGCTAAACAAATCGGTCCCTTGTGATTAAGCTGTCTTTCTCCCTGCACGGCCGGGCACGTTCCCGGAATTCGACGGTACAGCTGGGTAACCAGCAACACTATTGGGAAGGGTTTTAGATTGATCCGCCCAATTCGAAAATTTTTCCCCTAGTGCAAAAGCAGATTCCTTCACACCTAAACGGACTACATATAGTTAAACTATAATGTTGAGCAACGGCTAGATTTGTTTGGCCTACCGATCTGTTTCAGTCTACTGAATATAGTACGAACAAACCACAGAGAATTCAAACAAATTGTGTGATTGCTATTTAATGATTTCACAAACATCGTTATTCTGACTTCTTACCAGTATACTTTCCCGTGTCAATATTTAAGACGATTTTTATGAACCATAACAATTTGCGGTCATGGTATATAACCAAAAATGGATCGTGAAGAACTTAGAACTATTGCTATCGTGCTACATGACCAAGACTACATGCTAGTGCAGCTTAAACTTAGAAACGGAGAGTGCAATGAAACCATAAGCTCAAAATAGAGATATATTTTACGAAACAAATTAAAAACCACACATTATTGTGAAGATTAGCTAAGATTTACTGATCGTTTAACAACCATCAGCATTTTCAGTGCATTAGCAGTGCCACATATTCAACTCCTGTTAGTGAAATACGGTACTATATTTTATTGATCAATGTTGTTAAAGTGTACCACATGCAAAATATAAACTAAATGCTGTATCGCAATCCTTTTAGGATCCAGATATATATGCAAAAACGCTGAACTATGGCAAAAATGTTATATATATTCGCATGAACAAGGCACAAACCACTTGTAGCGCCAATACCACTGTCGATTTTCCCGTTCCATACAAATAAAATATAGGCATATATATCATTCGATGTAAATAACATTTCGTATAATCTCGTTTTATGTATCTATCTCACTGCAAATTTGTCTGACTTAATTTTAACTCAGCCTGAGTTCAATCGTGTTAGGCGTCAGAAAACGGATAAAATTAACTTCGATGAGCTCAGTCTGCAAAGTTAGCTTGTGACTCAGGATCGAGTTACACTTCTAACTCAGGCGGAGTTAATTTAACTCAGGGTGAATCAGAAAAAAATATTTCTCAGAACTCTAAGTTCGAAAACTAACGAAGGACGAAAGCCTTAATTAAGCATTATATTAGCAAATAATGTTACGTTATTATAATAATATAACCTTACGAAAATATTAGCATATATATCTAATGATAATATACATAAAACAAGTAACCGATGGAGTCTAGTAACCATTAATACAAATTAGCGAAATTTTAATATGGCAAATCGAATCGGCCTGAAATAACCGTACTGACGAAAATATTTCGCAGGAAAGGTCCTACCTATAGAGCAGGCAGCTCATGTTGTGAGAATGCTCTGTGAAATTACGAAACTATGTATATACATGGTATATTTTATTAACATTTGTTTTAGAAGAACAAATATCGTATATAGCCCATGAAAAGTATAGTAACATAGTGATTTTCAAATTAACAGAAATCGTCTTCCGAAGACTTCCCGTTTATCACTTAGGTTCAACAAAATTCTGGCGTGAGGCTAGGTATTGCGAACGAATCTATCTTCCTTAAAGCTCGTTTTATGACTGCGTACTCGTAAAAAGCATCTACATTGCTTGTTAACCAAGTCAAATTAGACATATAACAAACGCAAAATAGAGGACGTAATGGTTAACACCATATGCCGTCAATCCATTTCTACAAAAAAATTGTCACACTAATACTATTAGCGCTTCGGTTGGCGAATTCTCAACTACCGTGAAAATAGAAATCCTGTTAGATTGTGGACGTCGCAACTTTAAGCTGAGACATTGTCATAAATAGTGAAAATCGCAACTATGTGAATATATCCTTGCAACAAAATAATATAATTAGTTATCCGTTTTTTCTATAAAGCTGTGGGTTTGGCACAAAAATTGGGTATTTTCCTGTAATTTGGTGCAGTAGAGGAGGATTTTTTGAAATAAATGACTAATCCAATAAGTAACGTGTACAAATATTATTTGGCAACATTTTAAGATATATTCTTCTTGGATTAAGATGGGATATTTCCCTGGCTAAATTGCTGCGGTCGGTATATCAGGACACGGCGTAAATGCATAATCTACTGCGCCTGAATTGCATTTTTCTCGCAGATATCAGATTTCGGTGAGGTTCTACGTAGCTCATTCCGATGTACCGCCAAAAGCACTCAAAATTGTCCCTTCTTGCCCATTACTTCGTATTTAGGTCCCACAGAACCACTAAATATGCTTTTGCATGAAAAACTGCTAATGAGTTCCGAACAGAAATACAATTGGTTTGAATATACAACCATGATACGCTAGTACCAAATTTTACAGTATATTGTTCGTTTGAATTCATTTATTGTACCGAGAGTTCCCGATGAATCGCCGAAGGAGAGTGTGACACACATGCCACACATTATATATACGTTGTCGTGGGATGACGGTCCATTTTTTCGTTTGTAGTCCCATTTAGAGAGGAGTGGGTCATAAGATTTCTATTTTGTCCTATTCACTCTCCCAAACTTTCGTCCTGTCAACCACCAACACTTTTGTCTTGCCTTTTGTTCTGCACCAAGTTTAGTTCTGTCTCACTACCCCTTTTCCCCAACTCGGAAGTATATTTTATGTCCCAATCAATAACAAAAGCTGGGAGGAGAACAAAAGATGTCAAAGCAGGACAATAGTTGGGCGAGGGACAGAACGAAAGTTGGGAGTGATAGCACAATAACGGAAGTCCCCTCAAAAAATGGGATAATTAACGAAAAAATAGAAAGCATCGTCCAACGATGTATGTAACGTAGTGTAGCCCTCTTCTTCAAGCGTTCTTCAAGAACTCTTGGTTATACACATATATATGTATCAGTTTACATACAGTCATAAATTAATCTATTCAAGGTTAATAATTTCATGATTACTATTGGTGTTGTCGCCACTCGCATTACCCGACGTCATCGTATTGCCTGTGCTGCTTAAATTATTATTTGCCGTTGTACGTAGTGACGACTGTGAAGCTTGAGTTGCTGGAATTCTTGAGTTTTGTGTTAAGAATGTCAAGCTTGAGGGACCATTAATATGTGATAAATAATGATCGTCAGTGGAAATTTTCGGTGGTCGACCCCTCCTTGGTACCCTTGGATCGACAAATTGTATACTTCGTATATCATTATTAGTCGCTGTTTGATCATTGCCGGGTGCCGACCCTTTGCTATTAGCACCAGTCTGGCTAGAATTCGGCAGAGAAGCCGGCGCATCGTCGTAGATTGTACCGCGAGCATCTAATATATGACCATTATATGTCCTAATATACACACCACCCACAGATGTACGTACCAAATAAACCTGCTGTCCAGGCACAAGCTTAAATCGAGGAACCTCGGGCGGAAGGTTAATATTTGGCAAATGAATTTCCGCAGTAATTGTTATTGTCGAAATCTCAACATTTTGTCCATTTGAAGCTTTGTATGTCATTGGTGTTGCACTGCCTGGCGGCGGCACTGGTATGGTGCCCGTGGGGTTAGGATATCGTGGCCTTGACAGAGCATGAGTGGCTACAGACGACCCATTGACAGGTGGACTTGTAATAATTCCGCCACGATTTTCGTAAACGTTAAACATGTAGCCGTCCGCGGACATCGGCGGTCGGCCACGACCACCGGGAACATATCTGCCATAACTCGGCGCGGTTAGCCGCACCGTCGGTCCACCAGGTCCAGCAGTAGTTAGCATATAATTCCCATACACTGGATAGCCCCGGCGAATAGCGTTGAGATCTCGTTTGTACTCTCGCTGCGCCTCACGTCGTTCAGCTTTTGACAAGGGTTGATCGGCACTATCCGCTAGGAGAGATTCGTGTTTGAATGGCGCTTTTGTCAGGCACCAGCTACCGTATGTTTCACAAACCGATGCTAAAATGGTGTCTTCGTCGTGAATCACCGAATCGATATCAAATTTTCGTGTTTTATCTATCGACGTTTTCGCGCTATCATCAAGGTTATGGCATTGACCATCATCTGTATCGCAGCTGCTATCATCAATCTGCATCAGATTCTGCATTTCTTCTCGAGTCACAGCCACATCAACTGTTCGTTCGTCAACTACACGATCGGCTATGCCTTGCTTTCCAATTTGTCGCGCATAGATTGCTCGTTCCATGGATCCATCGGTCACAAGGCGATATATGTACGTCGGTCGTACTTGGCCGTATCGGTAAACTCTGCAGACAGCTTGAGCATCGTGACAAGGATTCCACGAAGCGTCTAAAATAATAACGCGGTTGGCACCCGTCAAATTGATACCCAGGCCACCGGCACGCGTTGAGATCAAAAATAGACGTAACACTGATTCAGCTTTGTTAAACTCGCGAATAAGGCGTTCTCGTTCTGTACCGGGTGTAGAACCATCTAACCGAATATAGTTCACATTTCTACGCCAAAAGGATTGATCAGGTGGATCGATGGAATTACTACTAATATTCCCAGTAGTACCATTTAGGATTCCCTGTGGACAGCTAACCTGCTCTAGTGTCGTACATTTGTAATTTCCAGCTCTCGCTGTCAACGGCACGCTGCGTCGCGCTAGGAAATCTTCAATGAGATCAAGCGAAAAAAGGCTCTGACTAAATATAAGCATTCGGTCGCCCGCTGCAACGCACTGGTCTAAAAGTGCAAACGCAAGTGTAAATTTAGCGCTGTTCTCGAGTCGATCAGGCGTATAATTCGAACCTGGGACGGTCATATAAGGAAACGCCCAGTCATAGCTGATTACACCACTGGCTGCATTAATGCTACAGCTACTAAGACTTGACGTGGTTTCCTGGTTACAGCAACTACTATTTTTTGAACCACTGATAAACTGTCGAAGTTGAGCGAATGGATATGAAGCATTAAAACCTTGGCTATTCGCTACATTCGTATTCTGCAGCTGATATGTGCTGCTACTATCGGTTAACACGAAATTATTGACAACGTTTGGCTGGCCACCGGGTCCATGTGACTTAACATTGTCACAAGCATTTGTCGTCATCATTCCAGCTGAAGCTAGTTGCTGCTGAGCAACAAACTGATTGCACATTTCGTAATTCGATAATATACCAGACTGGCTTAAACTTCCATGGTAACTGGCATTACTGTGTGCAGGACTACCACGTGTGAGATAGGAGCCTGGAATAATATTCGTAGTTCCAAACATTTCATCCAGCGTTATTTGTTGATGTTTGTTACCGCTGGCGGTGCTTGCTGACTTTCTAGCTCCAGTCTGTGCTGCACTCACTTCCAAATCAATATCTCGCTGGCTTTGAATTTTTCCTTGCAGCAAACGGTAAAGAATATCAGGATGATTCCAAATTTTACAACAAACAGCAAACGCCTTAAGTGGATTGATGGTAGGCTGTAGCTCGGGATTGCCAAAATCTGTCTGTGCTGCTGCAGCGGCTAGGAACGCGCGGTACAGCTGCGCCTGTATCGGTGTTTTCCGAACAAACAGTACGAATTCGTGTTTTGGAGGCAAAATGTTATGAAGTAAGGCGTGGGACCGTCTCATTACGAAGCCCTTTAGCAATCGGGTAAGTACGTGTGACCGAGCCCGCATGAGCGCAACGTCCGCGGGCGTGGAGTCGGCGCATTGACCGTTATTGATTGGACGAATAAACATGTTTGAAAATTCGGCTTTCGATCCAAGGAATGCCGGCCGAATAAAATCAACCATGCACCAATATTCGAGCAAATTATTTTGCAACGGATAGCCGGTAAGTACGATGCGTCGACGGGTTGCGATAGCACGAAGTGCATTTGCGGTCGCTCCTTTGATCGTTTTAATCCGATGTCCTTCATCACAAATAACAATATCGGGACCACGATCTATTAGAGCAGAGCGAACATCTTGTAGCTGGGAGTCGACTACTTCTTCTTTGTCCATATCAACAACTATCGGCGTCCTTCCTAATCCTGAAGGAGCAGTTTCGCTTCTCGGCATAGACTTACGACCTCGACCCTTGCCCCCGGAGGGCCCATTTAATATATTATGCGCTTTAGCAGCACTCAGAAGCCTGTACTGTTCATACCCGATAAGCAAAACAGATTTCCTCTCGCTATACCATTCTGCAACCGCCTTTACACGCTCTGTAGGCGATTTTAAACTGTCGCTAATGGCAAAAAGTCTAAAGAGCCGCGCTGGTACTCTCACCGACCTACCATCTCGCAGCGTCCACAGCTCAGGTTTCGAAGGCACCCAGCGATCAAACTCTGATATCCAATTACCAATGGTATTGACAGGAACAATAATTAGAATTCGACACGGCCGTTCAACGTAGCGAAAAACGAGATCGATCAGTGTAATAACTTGAATCGTTTTTCCAAGTCCCATTGCGTGTGCCAATATACATCCGAAGCCTTTCCGCACGTCTTCTGAATTAAACTGCTGTAGCGATTCAATGACATTCGAGTACATAAATCGGACACCTGAATATTGATGTGATTTTAAAATCGTCGCCAAATGTGGAGCAACGAGCATGTCCGGTTCAGAGCTTGGATGCCCGGGATTTATTAGATAATTTCGACCATCATCCGAAATATTGTAGCAATCGTTGTTAGCGACGTCTTCGTAACCATCATCATCGTCTTCACTGCTGACGATCATACAATCGTCATCAGCTGTAGCCGTGCCTTCATCTGAAGCCTTAGTTCTGTCGCTAGCCAAGCGGGCGGTATCGTGCGTAACGACCATGCTGTTATTGATACTCGATCCAGTCGGAGGTACACAAAACCGTGTTCCTATCGCTTTTATATCGTCGCTGTCACTTTCAGATTCACTGCTGCTATCCGCCAAAACATAGCCAGCCGACGATGCTTTGCTTCGTTGGATTCGTTCGGCTTCAGCCAGTCGAGCAGCTAAAGCCGAGGTGCTCAATTCTGAATCGGTCAAAACTTTTCGAATTTTACGTCGTTTAGAAGCTTTTGATATGCTCAGAATTGCAGGAGTATTCTTAGCTCCGGAGGCAGTTATATTGCCCGAACTGTACAATGAACCGCTTGCTATGGAATGCGGATCTCTTTGATCACATTTGCTCGCATCGGTTGATATAGTGATGTTATCAGATTTGGTTTCAGCGTCGTGACTATACTGCTTTCGTTTCTGCGGCACCGAACGTCCAAACGTGGAATCATTTGAAGCCTCAAATGAACGGTACAAAAATGATGCATCTGACATGTCATCGTGTAGGTCAGATACTGAGTGGGTGTTGCGGATTGTGCAAGCTGTCGCGTTTGCAATATCAACCGAAGAAACGTTAGCCAGTGGACCGCCATCGATGCATACAGGTAGTTCTGGATTTTCACAGGTTTCGGAAAACTCGTTTAACTGGACCTGCTCCAGGAGGCTGTTAAGTACCACAACGGCTTGTATCGCGTCAGCCTGCAAACAAAATTATGTTAACATGTATATAAATAGAATTGCATTCATTCCAAAATTTATAAACGAAACTGTCTTCATATATAAAACCTACACCAGAACGTTACATCCAAAAATATAAAACAATTTAGAAATAAGAACAGATTAATTCCAAGGGTTCTGGGCGACAGACCCCTGACTCATGCTCGTTGTATCAGACTCATACACGGACCCTAGTTCAGGCTACCGGTCAGGCTTCAGGCTCGAGGACGGTATAGCATACATTTCATTTCCGCCCCTAAAACTTATGTTGGCCAAAAAATCTATGTGTGCAATATACCGTTCTAAATGTCCTGAATACAGTAAGTATATAACCAAACAACTGAAGACAGACTATATGCTGAAAATCAGGTTCTTCGATCCTGAACCAAATGAAAGCCACTGAAAAGCCGTGTAATCTATCTGCCGGACTCTAAATAACCATCGTATTCAGCGTGCCGAAAAACAAGTATATATAGACCATTCATGGCACCCTGCACATAATATATAAAACCAAACAAATTAAAATTGAGTATATACATTTTTGAAAATCGGATTCGTGGTCAGACAAAAACTTTGAACCCCAAGAAATAATGTCATATATTCAAACTGGACTATTGACAAAAAATATCAGTTGCAACATGCTTGATAATCTAATAGACACAAGTTGTAACTTAAAAACAGGGAATAATGACCGGATTTAAGAAAGAATAGTTAAAATCAGTTTTTTGCCATTGTAACTCGCACGATGAGGTCGGAAGTTCGCAGCTAAAATACACATGGTCGACACGTTTGCTATGGAGCATCAACTTTTGTCGAAATTATCCACCAGATGAGTTAAGAATGATATTGACAGACAAAAACATTTCGCTAGTTTTGTTCCCAGCGCAATCTGCGCTCGATTCACTCGCACCGTTTCAAGAAATCTAGCTATAGTGATCAAGCTCGCAAATTTAAACGTTTAGACTTAAAATATATGCATATGAAGCACTGTACATGTTCGTAAAATCAAAAACACTTGTTCTTAAATTCAAGAAAATCGGACAATTCAAGTCATTATATACTAAGCTTACAAAACGCAAGAATAACGTTAGGTATATACTGGCAAAAGCAAACAAAAAATTGCCAAAAAAAGAATTTCTCTAATTTGTATTGTTATCTTACAGCATTATCCAAGCAACCTATCCCGCAATTAATAATAATAATACCTAAATAACTTTTATTAAGAGATATTGATTTCGAAAATTTTGTTTTACGTTTCAGGATAAGACTTCGTTTTAAAAATCCAATATTCCAAAATTCGTTTTCGCAGCGGTTTTAATGGCCTTCCGCAAAACACATCAGCTTTCCAATGGCGCAAAAGCGAAAAAATCCCAGTGAGGAGCATCTACATCTTGCAACCGTTGTACGGTTATGTTCATGCTGGTTACTATGAGTATATATACAAACATGCATGACCAACTTGGTAGATTGTTCACACACAGGTGCACCCACCTAACATGTCCCCGTCCCTCAGTCATACTCATATATATATATACATATATATATATATATATATATATATATATATATATGTATATATATATATATATATATATATATATATATATAATTGTTCAAAAAGGCGAATTTTGGTGGGGTGGCAGCCAAGCACATTCGTACATATACATACAAGATTGACCAACTTGCCATATTTATGGGTAGCAGGGTACGACCCAGACTGTCCCCCTGAAATATTTCTAGGGACGACACGTCCCTCCTTTTGTTTGCGTCCATGCAGTTTTCTACAAGTGACCAAGTCGAATCGAGTACATGTTGGGTCCGGTCGGATCGGATCCTCTCACAAATCCGCCTCGGGTCGTAGGGTCAACTTCGGGCCCTGCGGTGGATTCAAAATGACGTAGAATATAATGTTTTATCTGCAGAAAACACAGAATTTTGCACAAAATCATTGTTAAAACTGTGTGATCAATGAGAATAATCGTCTAATATAGTATACAGCGACAAATATACTGGAACGCGAACACACATTTTTAAATTCATTGCTGTTTTCGTTTCGGTTATTTCGTGGTGCACACATACAGATTATATGCATCTTCAATGACTGCAGTTGGGTCGGGTCGGTCTACGAATTGTCGGGTCAGGTGTGAATACTTGTACCCAATGCGGTCTCTAGTGTGGCTACACAAATTGCACAGATTTCACTCGCATTATGTTAACAAAACAACAATAGATCAGAGCAAGATTAAACGATATGCGATACGAAACATAACACCGTAAAATCGATTTTTGAGTCGTACAAATATTCTATGCTTGACCATTCGTTACATTATCAACGTAAAACAATAACGTTTGCTAGATTTCGTTTATTCACGATAAGATATACGCACGCGCGGTAATACATAAATCACGCGTACAACTGCACTAGTTCAAATGGTGAGTCCACCTGGGTTGTGACATGACATGATTATATATTAAATATCGATAGTTTCCTCATAATATTTATAATATTATTGAATTTGTGACATTTAGAATTAGCAAGAGTGCATTAGGGACGAGTATGACACCTCCCTGCACTAACATATAGACCAGGTTTGATAACACAGGTGTTTTCGGCCTGACCCCCCTATTTTTGGGGTCGGTTGGACCCCCCAATTTCTGCGAAGGGGTCGGTTTATCAGGCAGCTGCTTATGAACCGACTCCCCAGAAATTGGGGGGTGCGAGCTATCGTCCCAGAAACTGGGGGTCAGGCCGAAAAAGCCCGTGTCATCAAACACGGGTTTACAGGGTGGCTGCGGATTTCGCAGCCCGAAATTCCAGGATTTTCCAGGAGATTTTGGACGATTTTCCAGGAGATACAATAATAAGTTTCAGATATAATAGGTTGCCCAAGGGCTCCGCTCGGTTAATTTCAAGGGTGTTCAAGGGTAACTCACTCTGGAGAAGTTCAGTTCTCATGGAAATGTAAAGAAATTATTGGTGATAAACACCGCTTGATAGACCCGTTTTTTCTTGTAGACCGCAGGATATCTTGAAACCATATGGTGAGACCATACAATAAATTGAATTTTATACCGTGGAACCCCCCGATACCAAAAAAGCCACTTTTGATACTTAGAAATGTAGCCAGCAGTTAGTAACTCGCAGATCCTCGGTTCAACAACAAAATATCAAAATTCCACCAGGTCCCTCTGTAGCAATCTCAGCCTGGCTACTGCTAATTAAACTAAGCACTACTCCACGTCACCCGTAAACCGTTTATATGTGAGTGCAGGGAAGTGTCATACTCTTCCCTAATGCACTCTTGGTATTGATCCAGTGTTATATACTGTTGCGCGACTGCAAAGCTGTGTCCAGGTGTCATAAATCGTGGTTTCTCGCAGAGAAACCACAAACCATTGACAATGGAGTTTGTTAGTGAAAAGACGAGAAACCACTACTTACAGTCACATTTCTACAATAAATTAACGATTCGCTTCATTTTCATATTTTCTCTCAGTCGGACCTAGCTGTGTAGTGATACGTTTAGGGCGGTTGTTTTTGGTGTCTATAGGTTCTTTGGGTCGACCATTGGGGTGTTTATTTATTTCTATGGTATCTTTACAAATGTGCGTGTACACGTAATGTAAATGTTTTGCAATTTTTAATTTCCGGCTGCGTGTTTAAAACCAAATTGGCGATACAGGGCCAGTGGTTTGATCTATAGCGCTGTCACCTCCACAGCTGGGCCTAAAATCATTGTTTTACATGTGATGTAAAGAATAGGATATTGATTTCAAATAATCTTTTTAGATATAGTGGTATAACTCGACAACGCAGTGAGATATTCAAAAAAGCTCTTCACTTCGTACATGTGATTATAAGTGGTACGCGGTTAGGTGGATCCATCTAGTAATACCGATATAACAGGTGCACACCCGGTGTTTTTGGGTGCAAAATCAGATTTTCGCCCGCTTTTGAGACCATAACTCGACATAAGGGGAAAAATTAAAAAAATCGAAATATGAAACTGAGGACCCTTATTTGCTCGATATTTTTGTCGACCGACCAATTGGATTACCTACGTAATTCAATAGTGGCTCGGAGTACAAGAATCAGAATTCCGCGCTGCTGTTACATTCTTGGACTTAGCTGCTTTTGACAGTCCCTCACTGTGGAATCCTGACAAAATTGTTAACATAAAAAAATTAGAGACAAGCTTTATGTCTGTTTAACCCACTATCTAACAAATCGAAAGTTTAAAGTTTAAAGTAAATCAGCTAATGCAGCAATTCTTGTTTCAAGCATTACAACTTGAAAAAAAGCTGTTTTGGCGGATAAGTGTGGCATGAAGTTCAATCCAGCAAAACTGAGTTTCTCTGTAGTAGTACTGAAGTAACTCTTGTTCAACATTAACTACACTTCCTCAAATTAGATTTAATGGAGAATAGCTGAAACGAGTTACTTCGCATGTCCTACTTGGAATGGCTATATACGACAACCTAAAGCCAAACGACCATGTTTGGTAACTTATAGAGTCAGTCGCTCGAGATTCGAGACATATTCAGCATCAAACAGCTTTTCGTTTACTTTAGTTCTAAGTGTACACTGACTAAAATTTTCAAATGCGTCAGTCGCCCTAAGCTTGGGTATGCCTGTATTGCGTGGCCTTCGACTCAAAATTTAGTGGCATCATTGGAACCCCTTCAAAGACGAGCAATTAGGTATATCCTAGGCATGCGTCGTTTTGAAGGAATGTTTGATGGGCTTATCGTCAACTCCTGCTGGACTTATTGGTTGAACTAAGAATTCAAAAATACACGTACCGCCATCTCTGAATGTGTAAACTGTTTCTACAAACATTCAACTAGCTTTGTTTCATTAACACAAGCTGAACACAAACATTGCTACAAGGTCAAGATGAAAAATTCCTATGGAATATATTTGGCCAACTTACGTTTTACAATTTGCTGAATTAATATAATATTTTGTTTGGCTGTATTACAACTTGATAATTGTGATGTTTGTACCACAGGAGTAGCAAAAGATTTTCACCGGAACCGGAATTTCGGTTACTCCTGGTCTCGAATAGCATGCTCTAACTGCGTGCAGTTACCAAATTTCGCACAATCCCACTGTTAGCTTTGAAGAACCCAGCTGTGATCAATGACAATGCCACTGTAATATATATAAGTATTAGTAGGGCGCAAAATATGCTGGAACACGAACAAAAAGTTTTCAAGCATCTTTTACTGCTCTTATTCTCGGGATGTTTTGTACTGCACATACCGAATATGTATTTTATAGACAGCAGTGTCGGGTCGGGTCTCAAAACTTGCACACGACTTGCTTTGTGGTGTGGTAACGCAATGCAGAATTTGTTGACTAAGTAACGTCTCTAACAAAACTTCCAACATGAAGAGTTACCACCAAGACAGTAGCTGCCATGCCTTCATCAATATAAAGAAGTTAGTTGACTCCAACTATAAAAATTTTGGATCAAGTCCAGCAAAAGGACGGCAATATACCTTTGAAAAGGACAGTTCTGTCGGGGGGGGTCGGCGATATGGCATGATATAGCCTTCGGCTCGGTATAAGGCACATAGACTTTATATATAGGTAGGCACACATAGAATTTAGCCTAGACTAAGGCTCAGGCTTACGCTTAGTATATATATATATATTAAGTACGACACAACCTGCATATAGATAACGCTCCTCAGATAGAAAAGCCTTTGCAAGAGTAAGAATAGGACAAACCCTGTAAATAAAAATCAAAACAGAACATTCAAGGTAGTTGGTTAAATGTAAACAATTTTTTAGAACTAGAAGATCCTAAGCCTACAAAATGGGACCAATGCTTTTAAAATTTACTATATTTAAGTTCTGAGTGAGTGACAAACACCAGCGAACCGATGAATTCTCGCTGGCCAGAGGGGTAAATTTCGACGGTGTACGTTTCTGGGTTTTCGGGGTGACACGCATAACCCAGCTTTAGCTGGGCGGATTAACTCGCGCGATAGCACATTTGAAAGCTTGAAATCTCTATTAGTGCCCTATATATAGTTAGGTGCGAAAACCGATTCCATCTAAAAAAAGGGACCAAATGGGCTCGGGTCAAGTTCCGGCCTAAAAATCACGTTACTTCTGTAACTCGACGGCCGATGTAGATATCAGAGTCAAATTACGCTCATTTTGTAATAAGTCTATAAATTTGTATATACAAATTTCTAAGCCTTTCTCTTGGTATGCTGGATTTGGTCAAAAAAGGGCTCTAAAATAAGCCCATGAGATCCGAAATACACGAAAATGGTAATATCTTCGCAAACGCTTGAGCTATTTTGATGCATTTGTTGTCATTCTGCAGAGCCATTCATCCTCTATATATAACTGCAAATGGCGTGCTGCTATTGGTGCAGGGTTGGGTCTGGGTCAAAAGGGGATTTTCAATGGGCCCAAAATACACGAAAATGGTAATATCTTTTCAATCGCTAGAGCTATATAGGTGCGTTTGGTCTCATTCTGTAGAGCATTTCATCCTCTAAATAGCTGCAAGTATTGTGCTGGTATTACTATTACTTTGCTGACAGGGTTGCGTTAAACACGGTTTTTCCATGGTGTATTTGGTCTCGTCCTGTAGAGCAATTCATTCTCTATGTAGGTCTAAATGATGTGGTGCTATTGTTATTACTTACACTGCAAGCTTGGTTCAAAAGTGGTTCATTGGGCACATCGGTTCTTACATACGTAAACGCTACACCTGGACATGCCAGCGCTAACCCTAACATGCTTGTTCTTGAGGATAACATCTTTGTAATAACTTCAATACCAATCCTGAGCCTCAGATTAAGTTTGGATGTTGACAATAAAAAGGCTTAATCTTCGAGTCTAAGACTAGCATACCGAATTACCGCGCTATCCAATATATACATATATTCATTTTTCTAGGATTCAACGTTACGCAGCAAAGATCCGAAAGCAGAATAAAAACTGGATTAAAGATTTTACTACATAAATTTTTATAACCAATTTAGTGAAGACTTTGCGTGAGAATATAGATTTTTGCCTGCCAAGAATACATGTTCCACGAATTAGGAAAACGACGATTCACAATAGGAATGAACAAGGATATCTATATTTATACAAGGAGTTTAGTCGTGTTGGCTTAAAACGTATCTAATTAAAACTTTCAATATTCCACTGATAATCACGTCTTCTGGCATATATATCGTAAGTAGGAATAGTATAAACGCAGTTTCAGGAGGCTGAAAGATTTCTGCCTTGTTACTCAAAATAGTATTGAGTAAACGCATACGTGACAAACGCATAGGCCAGCTTGACTATCGATGATAAATCCATAGCATAGCTAAACAATTCTGAACTTTGATAGTCGAGCTGAGCTATATATGTGACATTTAACTAGTTCAGTAGACCGCGTGACATAATTAAGGCGAAGCGCGCACATATTACCGTAAATTAGGCATGACATAACTACGTTAAATAATTTTTAATCCTACTCACAAAACTAGCTCATAAATTTACTTATATTTCTATTCTAAATTTACCGCAATTCGCATGGTGAATATGAATGAAGACGAAATCAACACTATTTCTACCACATTCAATAGCCAGTCTCAATCTAAATAAATTCGTTCAAATTTTAAATCCAGCCAAAAACAAATTGTATCTAAACCTGGACTCTCCACAGAACGAAGGGGTGGCAGGATTTTCTAGCCCCACCGGATTTCGGCGATTCTATCAAAGTCATTCGCCCAGGTTATGTCGACAGGTATATACGTAATTTTTCTTTCCGTCCTAGGTCATCATTTTTGATGCCTCCTCAAAACACCTGGTGGTAGGCCATGTGTCTTGCGGTAGACATCAACAATGATGGTGCTATCAAAAAATGGTTGAAATAATGGAGATGCTGGGTTTTGGCAGGAGGTGTGAAGTTGGAGCTCCACTGGCATGAACTGGGGGCAAAGTAGGCGGCCGAAATCTAAGGATTCATCGTTTTTTAACGAAAAACGCTTAAATTGTTAATAATGGCCGCAGAAACGACTATAACCAGCGTTTTTGATGCTAAAATCAACTTCATAATTAATTTTTTGCTAAAATTAATCAAATGTCTAAGTTCAGAAAGGAATATTGTTGAAAAACTTGTCAATCTTGTAACTCAATCGGTGTCTGTTTTGACACAGGAACGCCAAACTTTTGCCGGGGCCCCAACTACGGGCAAAATTTTTTTGCATGTTAGCACAAAAAGTGCCAGGGGCCCCTCACGAGAATCCAGTAACAAAATCCTTAATATAATGACGCGTGGCCTGCTGAAATACGCATTTTCAAAAGATTAATACAATAAGTATATATATACGTATGTAATAAAACAATGATAAAAATATTGTAGAAACATGAAAAATAATATAAAAAGCTATTATAAAAGCCCCAGTTCACCTAGAGCGTACAGTTTCCTTCAAGTGTTTCTGATTCCGCAAACTTCAACGCCCAGGTGAAATTTTAGTACTGTAGAGAGGCTAAAGACTTGGCTAGCTTCCATCCTGTTATTATCTCAAGACGCTTCAAGTGGTACTATTTTTAATAAAAAAAGGCAAGCTAATTTAATAACGTCTGGTAAAATATGAAAAAGACGAAAATCTTCTGAACAGTTTTCAAAAAGGTATTCAAATTTAGCTTTTCGACAGAAAAAATGGTACCATTAGACGTTATAAAACAAGGCAACCTTACATCAACAAATACCACTAATAAGGAATTATAACTTAGTTATGCGATATCATTGAACGTCTGCCCTCCAATGTCAACTTCAATTATTAATAATCTGGCGTTTCCAAACTACCTAAATTATAATTAGGAGCCCCCTTATTCGGAACTGGACGGAACCGAAAATACGTACTTGAGGATGATTCTCCTAATTCATCAGGGTTCCACCAATTGATCTAGGGGACCATGATTCAGTATATACTGTAACTGTTAGAAAACACAAAAATGTGTGATTTAGCATTTGACTGTAATTATTGATTTGATAAATTTTTGTCGGCTGTCGGAGTTGCGCTATAAGGGGAAAGAAGGCTAAATCCTCATGTCCGGCCGCTAACCCATATTGGCCAACTACACGCGCTCCCCCGAAAGTTTGACGCCTTAAATTTTATTTTGGCCCATATAAATTTTATCTCCGACCAAAATAAGGTGCAAATCATGCGAATTCTGTTATTTTTTGCCCATATCAGTAGTAGAATGCAGTAAACTATATAAAATAGATGGCCCTATAGACCTCCTCCACCGAACTCGGGGTCAGACTTGACTCCGAGATCGCTATCTGTGTTGTCAGAGGCCCGCCGAAACCGCATGAAATTTCATAGGGGCTTGCACAGCGAGAGATCTAAATACTTAGCCGTCGTGTACCCATTTAGAAAAACAAGATAACATATTCGTTGCAGTAACGTTAACCACAACAACCAGCATGTTTGTCTTAAGCTCAATATGCGAAACATGTAAGAATTAACAATTTCATATCATTTAAAAAAATGCCGGATTCACAATGCACAGTCACAAACATACGATAACAAAAAACTTTTAGCTATGAAATATTTCATACGACAAATTTTGTCACATATATAATACTATTTCCAAGACTAACCCCATCTACTTTCCCAGCGTCCGCAGCGGCACTGGAGGATTTATTGCGTCCGTTCGGCATTGCAAAGCTCTTATCAATGAGGCAACGTTAATCAAATGTTTTCGCTCGGCATAAAAGTGTACATTTATATCTAATCACGAAATACGTAATAACTTGAAAGCTAGATTTTAGTAACATAACAGATATATATTTTGTTATCAGAACATTAGTATAATGTCTGCCGTAAGCAAGTGAAAAATTATATATATAATGCACATTATTATGGTTTACCGTTTGTACTAAACCTGATTAACATAGAAACAGAAAATGGTACATATCTAAGAACAAAAAAGTGAAAATTGTTTTTCTATTCGTTTTTTGTCCGGGGCGTTGACCGGGCAGCATCGCTGCTGCTTAACCAAAGCACGCCGGATTTTTCTGCGAAGCTCACCGATTAAGCAAAGGTATATATATACTTCGAAATATAAATCAAGTTGTCAATACAATAAAAATAAGATGGTATTCAATGCAAAGCTGGGTATATACTATAGCTAAAATAGCTCGTCTCAGAAAGGACGACTCTTAGTGAAAAAGAAATTCTCCAAAAATGCTCTAATCAAATTTTAACGATTTACAAAATTTTAACGAATTTTTCACAATGTTTGTGAAGTAAAAGTTTTTTCAGTTTTTACGTCAAACACGAGGAGTTTTTCTAGTGGAATCTAAAAATTGCCAGGAATTCAGACAGGAGTGTCCGTTCTGAACCATGGGAACCAAAAAATGATTTGAGGCTCAACCACAATTTGGAGAAGCTAGATAACACCTTGATCACGACCAATGAACGCGTACAGCAATGATGTTGCATTGTAGCAAAGTCTCGGTCAAATTTTATTTATGCGTTTCAGGGAATAACCGGAACCGGGACCAGCAACCGGAACCGTCTATTAAGAGCGATCCGTAACCGAAACCTGGCCTTCAAAACTTATATATAGTAAAACAGATTAAGGAACAAATGAAGATATTGTGGATATAAAATGTATTAAAATATATTTTGCATTAATGTAAAATTGCGATGACATTATTGCCTGTTTGGAACTTTCAAGAGGCTGAGATAGCTAAAATATTTATTTGTCGATAAAGATGTCGGCTTTTGTTCTTTTAACGCATGGAGCGTACACTAGACAATTTCACTGTCTCCAATCACCTCCCTTTACTAGATATAAGTTTGTTACATGTTATTCTGTAAGAAATTTGAATTATTGGTTTATATGGTTCTAAGACTATAAAAAGGTATATATACTATAGTTTTTTAATCGATGGTCAGAGACAATGTTCAGGCTAGCGTTTGGCAACCAGTGCCCTTCTCTTAGATGATCATTATGATTTCTGATCAGAATGCTATACATGGGACAAAATATGACACTGCCGCACAGTTTCTATACATACAGTTTGTTCCCAAGAACGCAGTTTCTGGCTGCTTTGCAGATATGTTACTTTACTCTACTGTTGACTAATTGCTAAGTTTACAAGGGAACTGACTAGTGCTTGATGCAATATATATTAGCCAAGCTAACATATAATTACTTCAATAATCCATATATACTCTGTTATGTGTATCAAGTTGAACCGGTTCGATTCTAACATATACCGCAGCTTTCTGAAAGGGCAAGCTGCAACATGCATAGACCTAGCTTTGTTTTAACAAACTCCTGCCGAATGAAGTTGAAAAATTCCTAATGAATTTGTGTGCTACTTACGTTTCACATGGCAATTTACTGAGTTAATCTTTTGTTTTGTTTCGCTGTGTTGGTGCTTGGTCACTGCGTATATATAACGTATGTTTGGACCACAGGTGAAGCAAAAAATGGGAACAATTTTTAACTAAATTTTAAACCGGAATTCCAGTTCCTGTATGATTTTTGCCTTTTGCCGGAACCGCAACCAGAACAGGATTTCGCCGGAACCGGAATTCCGGTTACTCCCTGCCGTGTTTACATTGCAACGAACTATAAAAGCTAAAACGACATATTGAATACAGTTTATACAATATACGTATCATATACATATCAGCAAACATCCAGAACTGAAAGTTTAAAACGGAACCAGACCCTGGTCTTATATTCAGTAATTCTGTCTTTCTTATAACTATAATTCCCTGCCTAAACTGTGCCGAAAGTGCACGCTAAGCATGGAGCGTAGCCTACACAATTTCGCTCTGTGTTCTAACGGCTCGAGTTACTAGGCATGCAGTTGTTACATTATTCCGTCGGAGACCTATAAATTGTTCATTTCTCCGATTCTAAAAGAAAATCGCTCAAAGTATACACGCTATAAATTGCTGGACAGAATGTTGTAAATGAGACACGCTGTGGTACTGCTCCTCACATTTAATAATAAAAACAGCTCAATCTTTTCGTTTTCAGAAACCTCGAAAATCTTTACTCACAAGTATATACAACCAATTATTATAACATTAGTTTCAAAATCACAAAGTCTCTAACCGAGTTGTGTCAAGCTCATTCCTGTCTGTCTTGTTAATTTTAACAGCGTGTCAAAATCCGAGCTAATCCCTTGCCCATGAGTTAATCAGTTTTTGGTGCAATGTCGAAGAAACTTTTACCGCTTGTCAGATTGAACCTGCATCGTTTGGTTACGAGCCTCGTACGCTAGTCACTATGGTATCAATGAGCTGTTGCTCGGTTAGTCAAAAACCTCACGAAGCGACCGAATAACATAGCACGTGCAAACGCACGCCGCACGACATACACGACATGTGTATCGATTCACTGTGTATGCTGTGTCATGTGATGATACACTGTGCGGGAAAGGGTTAGAAAAATTACTGACGTTGCCCAACCACAATGCAGGCTTTTCAATGGCGCAAACAAAGAACTATTTATAGAGACACTACAACAATAAAATAACAAAGCTGCCAAACCTAATGTTATTATTATCTCCGAACCCGATTACTTCTTTATTGCACGTTGATAGTTACTAATATTAATTCGGTCTAATCCGAAAATTCGGAAATTTTTCGACCTGATATCCGTTGCTATGTGTTGGAAAGGGTTTCGTAATTGAGTGTAGTAACCACCTTCCTAATATGTACCGAATTATTTTATTTTTAACTGGAGTGTCAAGGAGTAAAAAGATAATCGGAGTAAGATGCCGGTTGGCTACACAGTTTGTTGATACTCGAAACTCTCTGCGCAATGCTATCAGTCGAACGTAACGAAACGTCCCCGAATCAAGTTTGACACCAGTTTGATTTTTACCGACGTTCGAGTAGGCTGCGCAACAAAGAATAACCGGAACCGTCCGTTTAAACCGTCTCCGGAACCTGGTCTTCGAAATTTATACATATACTAAAATAGATGAAGGAAAAAATGAAGGTATAGTAGATTTAAAATGCATTGCATTAAAAATAACTTTTACATTAAACTTAATGTATTGCGATGGCATTATTGCCTTCCTGAAACTTTAAAGAGATTGAGGAAGCTAATAATATTTATTTATCGACCAATATGTCGGTTTTTGGACACCCAGAGCAAAAAATGCCTTCCACTATACACCCTTACGTATAGTATGTCAAATTGAATGAGCTTACAACGCATGGAGCGTAAAATAAACACTTTCGCTTTATCTCCAGTCGCCTCCTTTTACTACATATACATTTGGTACACGTTGTTTTGTAGGACACTTGAAAATTATTGGCTTTGGTTCTAATAGAAAATAATAGAAGGTAATTTTCTGATCAGTGGTCAGAGACACTAATTAGGTTAGCGATGGACAAACAGTGCCCGTCAGTTAGATGATAATGATGATAAATTTATAGTTTCACAAGGCAAATAGTTGAGTTAATCTTTTCTTTTGGTTGGTTGTATTGGAACTTGATCATTGTGTATATATATGATAAAAGTAATAAGCCTTGTTTCCAACAGATTGAGACTTAGCCAAACCCACTAAGTCGCGTTCCATTTTACGTTGACGATATGTTAAATCTGGCTTACTAAACACACCATTATAACCAGTGTTCTTGACTGATTTGCCGCTTCCCAGAACTACATCTCGTTCCGCCTTACTTAGCAACACAATTTTAAGAAGCCGGGATTTCCAAGCGACACTATCAAAAACAACAGTGTTGTTGGGTCTGGGCCCCAGACGAATGACAGCTTTAACATGAACATAGACTTTTCCGCCGTTTAAATTGCTCCCAGAACCCTGAGATAACAAATTAAACGAAAGTGGAATTGTTTGCAAAGCCCCAAATACTTCGCCCACAATCTTCTTATCATCACTAATATGCTCAGCATGGCTTGCCGCCGCGTACTAGTAGTTTCCTTAGAGCCAACTGTATCCGGACAACTACTGATGGATCCTGATAACTATTAATTCCCTTGCGGTTTCGTACGAAGCCTTTCGGACGGCTAGACCCTACGTTTATTTAATTATCTTATCCTAGGGTCTTAGATTTACACTAGTAAGTCCTTATATTACCGTTCCCGCTTCCGGACGGCTAGCTAGGTCCGATCTATAATTAATACTTGGTTATACTTACACTCGTGCTCACTAATTTTAAACGGAATAATAGGAATAATCTGAATTAGTATTGGAATAATATAAGTATGTTTATTGACATTGTTGCTCAACGTTAATTTTTCGTAGTAAGGTTAAGCCAATGACGTTCACACCACAATAAACCAAGAAGCTTTCAAAAATCAAAGAAATCTCCGTAACAATCCACTAGTTATTAAAAGCAAAAATAGGCCGATCGATAATTGTGCACAGCACTAAACCAACGCATACCGCATTACCAAGAACTTCGTAATCGAAGTTGAAATTTAAACCGTGGTGTCCAGAGACTAGCTATGTAGTCCCAAGCATAAAAGTAAACGATAAAATATAATTAATTCGCCAAAGTCGCGGTAACTATATACCAGAAAAGCCAATGCAGTATAAGCAATCTCGTTGTAATACTAACGAACAAAGCGCGATAATTCCGTTCCTCGCTCCAGAAGTCACCAATCCGAGCCAAGACAACTCTAGACTGAATAAATTGGAACTGAATGAGCTAACTCATGTTAGCTAACCTAAGTCATTAATGCTAATTTTGAGGTTGGCACGAGATTGCCGGACGGTTCGATCCGTACGTTTATCTGACTACCTTAACCTCTGCCTTAGAATTACACTGTTTAGTTTCCTTAGAGCTACCAGTGCCGGACGGTTCACTGATAGATCCTGAGTAATTGATATCTATCACTTTCCCTTTTGGGTTGGTACGTAGCCGCTGGACGGTTCGACTCGAACGTTTATTTACGTAGTTAGCTTAGCCTTTTCCTTAGAATTATGCTAATTAGTTTCCTTATGTTAGCGTTCCCGCTGCCGGACGGTTCAACTAGGGGCGTGTTATTTCCAATACGGTTATGGTTAGTTAACGCTCGTGCTAGCTCAGGTTTTATTCGGGAATAATACGAATAACAATAAGGTAAATTAATAGAACAATAAATACATATATAGGAAGTATTTTCCACTCAACGTTAATTGTTTTTAAATTCAACGCCGAGGTGAACCTAGGCCTTTCGCTAGTCCGTTAATTCCAGATACTTTTCAAGTGACTCACTTCCTACTTCGCATCATACACCATCTCAAAACACAGCCAAATAAAAACATTGAAATCGATAAACATAGACGCACATCGACACGTAGCTAGGTAACCACCGGTAAATTAGGTATCCGTGGATTGGGTTTTCTACAGGTAAATCAGGATCTTGACGACGTAGTAAGAAGAAAGGTGTTTGTCTAGTTGAAGCATGGACCGCCGTTCTATACGCGAAACATAATGGCTCCAGGAATTCATCCCATTTGTCGGGTACCAATTCGGTTGTTGGTTTGAGCATTGCTTTGAGCGTTTGATTTCATCGTTCGGCTAATCCATTCGCTTGATGATGATAAGGTGCCGCATATATTTTCTTGGTTCTACCGCTAATTCCTTTGTGAAATTCTCGGCAGTGAAGCAACGTCCTTGATCGATTAATACTACTCGTGCAACTCCATTTCAACATACGATTCTTTCAATAAAAAGTTTTGTGATTGTACTAGCCGTTTCATCTGGCACTGCAAATGCTTCGGGCCATTTCATAAAGTAATGCATAAAACAAATGATATATTTGTTGCCCATTTGAGTTGGTGATAGAGGACCAATGATATCGATGCCTAGCATGTGAGATGGTGCTAGTGCTTTCATCGGTTGCAATGGGTTTCTTCGTTTTGGACCTTGTCGAAATCGAGCACACGGTATACATTCTTCTATGTATTGCAAATCGCGAGTCATACTCGGCCAGGAAAATGTTCTTGTTATTTTCGATCATACTTTTTCGAATCCAAAATGTCCTCCGTATTTTGATGTATGATACATCTCGAATAAGGGTCGTCGAAGATCAGGTTCGATTTGTTGTGGTCGATCTTTCCTTCGTAGTCGATATAAGATATCACCGAAAATAATGAACTGATGTTAGTGTACTACAATCCATTTCTTTTCGAATTCTGGAGTGGTGTCTAAGAATTCATTGTTTTCGATATAGTATTTAAACGAGTGAATACATGGAACTTTGTTTTGTGCGCGTACCAGTTCATACGGTATCCATGGTGGTTCTAGCCGAAAATATTGTGAATACATTTCGGCCTCGGTTATCTCGGGTTCTTCCGGTTCGTCTGGTTGGTCCAATTCTTCCTCTGAGTCAATCCTTTCTTGTTGTTCGGGTTGCACCATTCTTTGTTGATACTCTGTTAACAGTTCCACTTATACTAGTTTTCTTGGTAGTTTCCGCTTTTGTCATGACGGTTGTTCGGTTTGCTTTTCATCATTGAAGAGTTCGAGTATATTATCATATTCTTCTGATGTTTCGTTCCTTGTTTCGACCACCGGTTCTTCTTCGTTATCGCTAAGTGTTATTGTATCTTTTGATTGTTGATGTATATACACTTCTTTCAGGTTCATTCCTTGTTTGACCCATCTTTTGGTTACTTTTTCTTTCCTTGCCACCGCCAATTATTAGTTCTTTGTCCGGTTTTGGTTGACTTTTATTTTCTTGGGTTGATCATAATTGTATTTCTGTTTCAAATACGTATCAATGATTCGTCCGAATTTTGTTGGTCCACCGCTGTTTCTGGGTGCTTTTGGATTCTTTGATTACCTTTCTTTTGGTTTTCTTTAAGTTCCTGTTCTTTTTGTTTCTTTCTTTCGACTTCTTTCGTTCTTATCTGGATCGAGTGTTGTTGATTTCCGCTAATTCTTTTGGTTATTAGGGGTTTATATCGGTTCTTTGTTTCTTCTTCCTCCGTTTCCAAGTTTTCGGTTCCAGAAACTACTGGTGGTCTCGAAATACAGTCTGCATTCTAGTGATACAGTCCCGGTTTGTATATATACGATGTATATTCATATTCGAGGATCTTGTTGGCTATTCGGGCTAATAGCACTGTCATTTGTTCCAATGGTCGTTTCTTGTTGAGTATTTGAACCAACGGTACATGGTCCGTTATAGTTGTTGTATGGTTTCCCAATAGATAAGGTCGAAAATGTTGGACTGCTCGGATTACCGCAAAGCATTCTTGCTCAGTAATTGAGTATCGAGTTTCTTCATCACGATAGTTGTTGCTACCGTAATGGATTACGTGTTCGCTTCCTGTTTCGCCTTATTGAGTTAGGTTGTATCCAATACCGTGTTTACTTGTATCTGTATATAGGATAAAAGGCTTGTATGTATCCTTGTATTCCAATATCTGAGGTGTTGTCATCTTTATCTTTAAGGTATCGAATGTTTGTTGAGTTTCCTCCGTCCATAGTTGACTAAACTTCGCCATACTTCCCCGTTTGTAATATCGTATAACGGTGCTGCTATCGTTCCGTAATCAGGTACAAATTGTCTATATTATTCGGTTAAACCAAGAAAGCTTTTGAGTTGTGTCACCGTTTTCGGTCTTGAGAAGTTCTGTATCTTCTCAATCTTTGCAAGATCCGTTGATATTCTTTTGTTTGATACTATGTATCCGAGGAACGGTATTTCGTCTTTTAAAAATTCGCATTTCGATCCTTTTGTCTTAAGATTCGTCTTCGATTTTCTCCGATTCGTTTTGAGGGCATTTTAGTTGTTCCACTACGCTCGATTTTGATAACTGATTTCTCATTTCTCCATTAGATTGGTTTGACCGATTTGACATTATTCTGTAACGATTTCGATTTTGTTGCTGATTTGCTCTTTGATTTTCTTTTGTATTTTGACCAGGGTTTCTTGGGAAACATTGCTCCGTTTTATGGCCCAACTTTCCACATTTATTACATCTCCGTGGTGTTTGGTTCATTAACGATTGTGGGCTTTGTGGTTGTTGATTTGTCACTGGTGCTGGCATTCTTTGTTGCTGTTGCCGGGTAACTTGAGGTTGTAATGGTAGTTCTGGTGCTTGTATTGAGTACATCGCTTGTGGCGTTGGTTGTTGCATTCCCATTTGTCCATAATATCGTTGTATTCTTTGAGGATAGTTCGCCTCCATTTGTATCGGCATTGACCAGGATTTTGCCATTTGTTGTTGTTGGGGTTGTATCGGTTGATTATTCCTAGGGAACGACCGAATACCTAATTTCACCGAATACCGAATATTCGGCCGAATACCGAATAGTTGTTCGCAACACCTAAGTATGATGACAAATCTATAAATCTATAACTCTATAAATCCACCACTGTATGTACATGCACCATGCAACAGGTCGTTTTGTATTGTGTTGCTGAGTCAGCGATAGTTTTTGTTCGATGAATTTTTTTGCTTTGTGCTCTCATTTGTTAAGTTGAAGTTATAATTTTGTTTTTTATTGATTTTTTATAACTTCATCATCTGGACAACGGCGATAAATGGTGCGTCAAGTCATATCGTTAAAAAAGAACGACTCAGTGCATGGTGTTCGGGGGCGGTAGACTTAGGGTTAGGCTTATGTAGGTATGTAGAAAGGCATAGCATGATGTCTCACTTCACATTCACGATGTGTCAAAGAAAACGAACAAATCCTGCTGCATTTAGACCCCAAAGTATTAATTTCGCAACTATTATGGCAGCGAGATAATGCACGGCTGATGAGGAACATAACTGTGGTGATCAGAACATTCGATCCGGCTGCGAACTGAATTGATGAGTCTCAAACGCATCTTGTCTTACCAAAGTTGCAACACGTTGGACGTATTTAGCGGTTTGCAGCATCATTATCAGGACTCCGGCCGTAAAATTAGGATATCTGGTGGGCAGATTGTGACTATTTTCCAACTAACAGCGGCCAGTCAACTATTCGGTATTCGGCCGAATATTGCCAACTATTCGGACGAATACCGAATACCTACTATTCGGCCGAATACCGAATGTTCGGTCGTTCCCTAATTATTCCATCGCTGTGGGCGCCACTGCATTTGTAGCCTTTGCACCCTCGGTCGCCACATTTGTTAATTGATGTTTGGTCTCGTTCTTACGATTTGATTAGGCCGGTTTGATTGTACTTCGTGATACTATAGTCGTTGCTCGTTTGTGCCTTGTAGTCCTTCGGTCATTTATTAATCTAGACTTTCGACTGAGTCTGCTTTCTTCGATAATGTTACCAAAGTTTCTTGTTTTGTTGCGCATAAACAGTTTCGAATCCCATCCTTTAGTCCCGTTATTAATGCTGATTTGAAGACTTCTTCGACAATCGATTCGGGCACACTTTTCATAGTTAGGTGTCGCAACAATGCAAATTATGCAAATAAGTTTGTTAGCTGCCGTAATTATATATCATCATATCATTAGAAGCAACATGCACAGTTGTTGATTATTATTGTGGTTAAGACGTGCGTTGTGCACTGTATTTTCCGTACGGAAGTTCATGTGATTTATATTCGTTTTCGTTAGCGTGATATTAAATTTCCCGTTGTCCGTTGAATAAACTTGAGGAAAATTTTCTTCATATGGTCCTTCGGAACCACTTTCGACAAGTGTCTATCGTCGTAACACAGCTAGCGTTTTAGTTGTGGATTCGACATTCGTATAATACTCGTCTATTCTAATTTTTCGGGTACCGGCAGCCAGCAGTTTTGGTTGTGGCATTTACGCGTCGCATTATTGTGCTGATCCTCTTACAGAAAAACGTGAGTATATCAATCTCTTGGAAAATTGTATATAATATCTATATATAGATATCTATACATAGGTGTATAATTATATCAAATGTTTGATTCTGTTGATGATGGCGCTAAGGGGACGTCGGCTATCAAATCTAAATCGCAAAAAAGGAAGACGTTCTGCAAACGCGACGGCAGAGAATAGAGAAAAAATATCACAAATTTATACTCTATTAATAAGCCCCAGAGAAAACCTCCTCTCACATATAAAACGCAAGAAAAAAAAATACACGCTCCACACACCTCCACGACAGAGAATATAGAAAATACAAGACAAACAACAAAAAAAACCAGACAGAATATATATAGTATAAATATCAAAACTAAACGCCAAGAACCCTATCAAATCTAAACAAAAAAACGCCCAAACTCGACCAGAATATATAGTATAAATATCAAAACTATAATCGCCAAGAACCCTATCAAATCTAAAAATATAAAACTACGCCCGCAAACCGGTATACATAGGTGTATAATTATATCAAATGTTTGATTCTATTGATGATGGCGCCAAGGGGACGTCGGCTATCAAATCTAAATCGGATAGTAAGGAAGTTACGCTCTGCAAACGTCGACGGCAGATGACTAGGGTCAACGTGGCTAATGAATTGCGTAAACTAAATCAGATGCTCAATGCACCCATTCTTGAGCGTGATGTGTGTATTTCTTATAGCAAGGTCAAAGACTATCGTGAGAAACTGTCGCAGTATGATGAACTCATTCTTCCGCATCTTGATGAACAAGATGTAGAGGCATTTATGCAGCAGTCCGACGAAATGGACCAGGAAATAGCTGAAACATTATTCAGTGCAGAATTTCAACTTCAACAACTGCGCAAAGCAAACATCGCCGTCCCTTCAACGCAGTGTTCGTTCGACGATGAAGTATCAAAATTGCCAAAATTACATATAAAGGCATTTGAGGGCAACACTTTAAAGTGGCGCGAGTTCTGGGAAAGCTTGAATTTTGCCGTACATAGTAAACCTAAATTGTCGGCGGTAGAAAAATTCCAGTATTTGAAATCTTTTTTGAGAGGGGAGGCGCTTCAGATTGCTGAAGGGTATCAGTTATCGGCTGATACGTACGATTCGGCACTTGAAGCGTTGCAGGAACGGTACGATAATCCGGAATTCGCAATTTTTGCCCATTTGGAAGCGATTATTTGTATGGGAGAAGCGTCGTCTAAGCCGGATGATCTGCAACGCATGTTTGACAACTGTGAAACTCATATTCGGAACTTGATTGCTCTAGAACTTGCAGAAGTTACCTTCGGGCGCGTGTTTACACCTCTCATTTTGTCAAAAATTCCATAATTCATTCGCATTGAGTTACATCGCCGGAATGGAAATGCCCCGTGGACGTTACACAACCTTCGGAAGTATTTAAAGGATGAGATTTCAGCTCGCCAATTTGGTTCACATGCCATGGGTGTTTCCCAATCAAATAATGACGGCCATAACAGTCGATACAAGGAGTCTAAATCTTCCAATTCGAAGATGCAAAATCGAATCAGTAGCGTGTCCTCTCTTGTCACATTTGACTCTAAAGGTTCGCCTCATGCTCCCAAGTACTCATGCTGTTTTTGCGGAATTCTTTGGTCATTGCACTAAGTACGATTCGGCCGAAACACGACGTTCCGTTTTAAAAAACTGCTGTTACTTGTGCTTGCGGAAAGGTCACCGTTCTAATAATTGTTCGTCAAATGCACCCAAATACAGACACTGCGGAAAAGAACGTTCCCATCATCGAAGCCTTTGTCCACAAAAATGCCCGAGTACTAGAAACAATGTTACTCCATCCAATGCTATTCCGGTTGGTAATGATGGAGCATCTGCAAATACGTTAATGTCAAGTACGAGTAAAGCCGGCCATCCTTCAAAAAGGTCAACTTACTTACCAACTGCATTAGCGATTGTGCAGGGTTCGAAGGGCCGCGCGTGGGCTCGCCTCATTTTCGATACAGCTTCAACTAGAAGTTTTGCCAGGACTGGCTTGATAAAACAAATAGGGGCGACTCATGGCGGCAATGAAGTGCTGGGGTTAGCTGGAGTGCAAGCGACGTCACGGAAACGGGATACATACGGCATATACGATGTGGTAGTGATTACGGCAGCTGGTGAGGAGTTACATCTTGTTGTAAATTCGATTAAGACCATATCGTGTCCAATTACCAAGCACGCAATTAATATGTCTGAATTTCCACTATTGGCGAACCTTCCATTGTCGGATCCCCCGTCTGAATTTGCGTCAGAGGTAGTGATCGATGTTTTGATCGGCTTGGATAATTACTATCGTCTGGTCACCATGGAGCAAGTTAGACTGGGACCAAACATCGTCGTTTTCGGAACCAAAGTTGGGTATGTTTTGGCTGGTTGTCCTGAACGTGGAACAACGACCGAAACCAATCTGATCTGTTCAACCGAATCCGTATCATTCATCACAATGCACAGCAATAATGCCGGGCTTGATGATGCGTTAGAACGTCTGTGGAAGATTGAAGATGTCGGAGTAAAAGAACATATCTGCGACGATGATGCCAAAGCCGAGCAAGCTTTCCTTTCAAATATTGAATTTGATTCTGAATCGAAGCGCTATTCGGTTCGGTGGCCTTGGAGAACTGAAAATCCGGAGCTCAATAATAATTTCGGTTTGGCTTATGGGCGTTTAAAGAGTCTTTTGTCTCGTCATGACAACGCCACACTAGCTGTGTATGACCAAACTATCAAGGATCAGCTGACTCGTGAGATCACTGAGAAGGCGCCAGACATTCCAAGTGGACCCCACCTGCATTATCTCCCGCACCACGTCGTCATACGCCCTGATAAAGCCACAACTAAGTTTCGCGTAGTTTATGATGCCTCGTCCAAATCGAACACCTATGCAAAGTCTCTGAACGATTGCATGTACAGGGGTCCTATCTTATTGGCTGATTTGTGTGGGTTACTGATGCGGTTCAGAACACATGTTATCGGTGTCATTAGTGACATCGAAAAAGCCTTTTTACAGGTGATGTTGAAACCGGTGGATCGAGATGTTGCTCGTTTCTTATGGGTCGCGGATATCTCAAAACCTCCTATTCGCAGCAATATCGTGGTTTATCGATTTACACGTGTGCTTTTCGGTGTAAAAGCCAGTACCTACATGCTTGCTGGAACAATAAAATATCATCTATCGCAGTATAACACGGCAGTGTCTAACCAAATTCTTAGAGATTGTTATGTTGACAATGTTATTTCTGGTGCTCCGACAGCAGAAGATGCGTTGCAGTATTACGCCGAAGCAAAATCGCTGTTTCAAGCGGCGGGCATGAACTTACGAGAATGGATTTCAAATAATTCTGAGTTTATGTCGGGTCTCCCGCCGGAAGATCATGCGAAAGGAAATTCGTATACAGTTCTCGGTTTGAAATGGAATGTGTTGTCAGACACTCTGTCGTGCTCTTCTTCCGTTTCTTCAACTGCCGTATGTCACACAAAGCGATTGGTGCTGAACACAGTAGCTAGTTTGTTTGACCCTTTGGGTTTACTGTCACCTGTGACTATTACGGGTAAAATCTTTTTGCAAAAACATTGGATGGCCAAAGTTGACTGGGACGATTCTGTGCCAGACGAATTGAAAAAAGATTGGACTATTTTCTTTGATAACTTTACTGCTTTGTCAACGGTGACAATTCCACGATGTATTGGTACAGTTTTGCCAAGATCTGTGCAACTTCACTGCTTCTGCGACACTTTGCAGGATGCCTATTGCGGTGCGGTGTACCGGCTGCACGGAGAACGCTCTGTGGATTGTAATTTGGTCTTCGCAAAGGCGAAAGTTAGTCCTGTTAAGATGCAAAGGCAGACAATTCCAAAACTGGAACTGAATGCACTAATGATAGGTTGCAAATTACTGTTGTACGTCCAAAAGGAGATGAATCTGACGGACTGTAAAATAACGGCATGGACTGACAGTATGTGTGCGCTACATTGGGTAGCTAAGAAAGCTACAACCCCATTATTTGTTAAAAATCGTGTACAACAAATTCGTCAAGTTCCCCATGTGCAACTTCGATATGTACCTTCTGCGGATAATCCGGCAGATTTACCAACGCGTGGATTGAGTACCGAGATGTTGAAACAGTCATCAAAATGGTGGCATGGGCCGCATTGGCTTGTGGACGACCCTTCGTCATGGCCCGAAACTCCTCAATTGGTGAAAAGTGAAGATGTTCAAACAATAGAAACAACAAGTTTTTTGGTTGCAAGCAAGTCCGTTGTTCGCGTGATAAACATTGAGCAATTTTCATCGCTTCAGAGCTCCTAAGGGTCACGGCTTGGGTATTACGATTTATACACAATGCTTTGCACAGGCAACGACAGGTTGGTTATCTGCGTCCTACTGAAATAAGTAAATCGCTACAAGTGCTTATACGTGTAGAACAGAGCTTGACGGACAGCCAACAAAGCAAATCAAATTGGGGCAAGCAGCTCGGGTTGTTTTCAGATTGTGACGGCTTACTTCGTTGTCGTGGACGTATTGATTATGCAGAGTTGCCCTATCCATCACAGTTTCCCATCTTGTTGCATCGTAGAAACATTTTGACTGAGTTGATAGTCGCAGACAAACATGAACGATTAGCTCACGCAGGCACGCAACATAGTTTGGCTGCTATCCGTGAAGAATATTGGATACCAAGAGGACGGTCAGAAGTGAAGCGAATTATCGGCAAGTGCCAACGGTGCAAACTCGTCAAAGGTAGATCGTTCAAGACACCTCCTCCGCCTCCGTTGCCTTCGTTTCGAACAGAACAAAAACATTGTTTTGCCTCTGTTGGGCTCGACTACCTTGGCCCATTGCATATCCATGTCAAAGAAGATACAGAAAAAGTGTGGATATGCCTGTTTACATGCTGCAATTCTCGGGCTATTCATTTGGAAGTAATTTCGAATATGACTACATATGAATTTTTGCTTGCCTTGCGTCGCTTTGCAGCAAGTTATGGTGCTCCACATAGAATTATATGTGATAATGCTAAACAGTTTCAAGCTGCAAAACGTGTCACTGAGAAGATTTGGCATGACGTCTTGCAGGATCCGGAAGTTCAGGCCTACCTCAGTCATCATGGAATTGAATAGAAATTCATCGTAGAATTTGCACCATGGTTTGGTGGCTTTTATGAACGACTCGTTGGTAGCGTAAAGCGTGCACTGCGAACAGTCGTGCACAATAAACTGTTGTCGATTATTGAGCTGAAAACTATTTCTGCCGAAATAGCGTACATTATCAACTCACGTCCCTTAACGTATTGCGACAACGATATGGGTGGTTTTTATATTTGTCCCAACGATTTTGTGACTCGAAGCCGCGACCAGTTCCCGTCTACCATCGTATCTGAATCAGATTTAGAATATCTACCGAGGCCGGACGCTGGCAACATATTGCGTTTAAAGTGGAAGCGCCTAGACAGTAAACTGCTAAGTTTCTGGAACATGTTGGCGTAAACACTATCTTGTGGCACTACGCGAGAAATCCTGGAATCCGAAAACACGTGGAACATCTGAGGATCCGCCATCAGTTGGAACAATTGTTCTAATAAAAGTTGAAAATTTACCACGCAGTAGCTGGCCGATGGGTCGAATAATGGAGTTGTGTTTGAGTTCAGATGGTGTTGTTCGCGCAGTGAAGCTTAAAACATCAAATGGTAGTGTTTTGAAACGTCCACTCAAATTACTGTTCCCCATAGAAGTGGCGGATACACAATTACAGAACGGTGATTCAAAGCCGTATCACGCAACTCCGCTGTCACACCGCGACAATTCAAACAACATCGACTCCAGCCGCCAACCCCGCCGAGCCGCCGAACAAGCTCGTCGACGCTGGAACAATCAGGCTTACGCTGACAATCAATATTTCTAGCTACTGCAAATATTACTGTGAACGTTGTCATAGTAATCGCAGATACATGTATATAGAAATACAATTTTCCTATTTGTCTCAATTTTGTTTCTATCTGTTCAATATTTTTCAGCAGCGAGCATTCGCGCTGCTATATTTTCAACATTTTCGTCAATCGGCATTAAGAACAATCGTATATTTAGTCTATATCATGTGGGTTGCAACGAGCGTTGTCGTTGTAGTCATTTTTTATGCTCTGCTTAACGAATTTTTCTAATGCGTGCTAATTCCGATTATGTGAGCAGTTTTTTGTTGATAATTGTTGTCAGTATACTTATAATTTAACTCTTCATTGCAGATGCCGCAGCGAATTTACGTTCAAGGCAACCACGAGTTGTCACGGTTCCATTGCTTTGATGAGCCTTTGAAATTGAACGATGTGGAAGTACCATCCTTAGAAATGGGATTTTGGTTCATCGTGACATCGCAACAAGCACCAAATTCAACGCTTCCAGATCAGTTGCTTTCCGATAAAAGGCTTCGTCGTGACGCCGCCAGTATTAAAGGATGGCTCCAATCTCACGGGTTTCTTATCAATGCGAATTGGCTGTGCAATTCGCGTCTCTTGTGGCTTGGCATTTTGGCCCACCAGCTGCAACTACAAACTGCCTTCTGTCGTCGTTTGCGCTCCATTCTGTCCCATTACGAGGATCCGGCATCAGTCGAATTTATCGCAGTCGAATCTCGTACAAGTCCTGATGGGATGATTTACACCGCCGGTGGCAAAGAATCATTATGTGAGCGGCTGCGTAAGGATGGAATAGATCTCCCAGGGTTCAATCTCTGGGGAAAGTTGCTCCGTTATTGTGCCAAAGCGTTGTTTGGTGCCGAACATATCGACCCCCTCTTTAGTGTGTCTCGTCTAATGTCGGCCTCTTTTACGATCGAACCGTCATTTCGCTATTCCGTACTTTTGCTTACCGAGAGTCAATTTTGGCCAGTTAAATCAATCGCCCGCGGTCGATGTATTGCCGTATCCGGCGGCACTTTTGGGCGACTCGTTGATCGTGCCCGTGATCCGGACACCCGTTTGAGCGATTACCGCATTGTTGTCCTGTATGCAGGGATCAACGATTGTCAAAAGTCGCCAAAAAAGGAACGAAGTTCTCTAGACAAACTGAAGAACTTTTTACAAACAACATCATTTGCTCCTGGTCAACAGATTCTGGTAGTCCCGACATTTTACACTCCTATTGTTGAGGAGTCGTTGCTCTTTGATCGGCGCTTAATTCGCCACATCGGCACCACTGATGCGCTCATAGTGGATTGGAATACAACAGGCAACCCGTTTCTCATCGAAGACGAGCTAAATACTAGACTGTTCGAGCCGCGTCGACGTTTCCACTTTATGCACGCGGGTATTCGAGCCGCGTGGAACGTTTTTGCGCAGTACATTCCACGATTGGGTCAAATTTCGTTCGAGTTGATTTAGCAGCACACATTGTTAGAAGATATAACCATGATGCAAAATTATCGTAAACGGAAGAGACGTTGATTGACAATCTTATTGAATCGGGTCCGGGGCTGGTTGTGTGCCCGGAATGTCGCAACAATGCAAATTATGCAAATAAGTTTGTTAGCTGCCGTAATTATATATCATCATATCATTAGAAGCAACATGCACAGTTGTTGATTATTATTGTGGTTAAGACGTGCGTTGTGCACTGTATTTTCCGTACGGAAGTTCATGTGATTTATATTCGTTTTCGTTAGCGTGATATTAAATTTCCCGTTGTCCGTTGAATAAACTTGAGGAAAATTTTCTTCATATTAGGTTTCGTGCTGCGTAGACTCGTAGTTCGTCTACGAAGTCTTTGACTGTTTTCGTTTGTCGTAAGCTTTGTAATTTGTTGATATAATTCGTTAACATTTTTGGTACGTCGAATCGTTCTTTGAACTTTTTGATCAGTTTGTCGTAATTGCACAATTCTTTAGCTTTCTCGAGTGTCAGGACTTCTAAGTATTCTTCTGCTTTCCCTGCTTGTGCTTGAATATTCGAAGCTTTTCTTGTTCATCATTTATTCCGTCTTGAGCCAATGCTTTTTCAAAGCTTGTTTCGCCTTTGTATGATTGTAAGTTGCGTACCTCGTTTTCCATTTTGACCATAATTGTTTGGCCAATCGCTTGCTGTGTAGCGTTAGGTATTTGTGGTAGTTCTTTATTTGTCATTTTGATCAAAACTTCAATCAAATTGTTATTTCATTTTTATTAGGTCACTGTTTTGTTGGTCCCGCTTATTGATTTGGTTCATTTCCATTTGCTGTGGTTGTTTTTGACACACGTATGGTGTTGCCGTTGCTATTAGTATTCCACGATTGATTATCGAATTGTTCGTAATGAATGGTATTTGGTTGCTTTGTGGGGCTATTGGTGTTGTAGCATAATGTTCATGCGCCCCATTTTGCATTGCACCAGTTACTATTCCTTGATATTGTCTCCACATATTCGTTGTTTGAAATGGACCACGATTCGTTGTCATATACGGAGTTTGTATTTGATTGTACATATTCACCATTTGGGTCGTACCACCGTTTGTTAGTATTTGCGCTACTTGTATTCGGTTCGTATTGATTTGCATTCCGGTCATCCCATATTATGTTGTGCGGAATCGTCAGCAAATTGTGCCGAGTCGGTTACTATTTGTAATGAGTCGTTTTCGGTTTATGTCGATTTGTTCTTTATAAGGTTTGACCTGACTATATCGTTCTCCGTTTGCATTAAGGTGTCGTTGATTTACGTTGTACCAATCTGAGTTTGCACCATATTGATTGTTATTTACTTCGGATTGATTAAAGTTCACATGATTTACGTCGATTCGTGGACGTAATTGATCATTGTTTGAATCGAGCTGATCATTATTTTCATTGTTTCGCGCTTGAATCATACTACCTTGATTTTTGCTTGTACCAATTTGGTCGTAGTTTATGCCATTTTGATTTCGTTACACATTTAGTCGTCTCGGAATTGCCCCGAGTTGATGTTGGTTTGTATCTATTTAGCTCATTTCGCTTTGGGTTCCACTTTGGATTTCATTTATTTTACTAATTGTCACTGATTGCTGTTGTTGCTGTTCCACAAGTTGCTGGATTTCCACTGTACTCCGTTCCATGTTGGTTGTTGCTTGATCATTAGTCGTGGTTTATTTCTAACCAGGAACGCGGAATGTTGTTGTCCGAGACTTTCATCAGAGACATGGTAGAAGATTTCCGCGACCGGTATTTTCGTCCCCAGCCAATAGGGGACAGATGACGTTGGACTGAAACAACACTTTGACGAGACAGACGAGTCGAGAATGAGCAGCATGCGGGGCAGGTGTCAGAGCTCTGGTACCGAGTTCGTGAGGTGGAGCCGCCTTTTAAAAGTCTGCACTGACCGTGCTGACACCACTTGTTGCGGGAGCGAGTTCCAAGGTCGAATAACACGTAGGGCTAAGCTGTGTAGGCGTGTATTCACTCGAGCGCGTGGTTATTATTGCTTCCGTTTGTTTCGAATTATTGTTATTCGGCGGCTTTGTATATATATATATATTTGACCCACATTGAAAGGTGTGTGGTATTCCACGCCTTGAATTACAATTTTTGGTCGATAATCGTTTTGGTTTCGTTCTCTCGACTGTTCTTGCTCGCTACCAATGTTTTATCGAATTACCGTTATTTCGTCATCATCCGTATTTCGCGACTCCGTTCTTGGCTGAGCCAACGGAATTTTCGATTCGCTCGGTTCAATATTTTGACAGAACTGTTGCAATTCTTCTGTTAATGTTGCGTGCCTTCCGCATTGTTTTTGTTTTGGCATTGCATCTTTTGTGTTATATTCCGGATATCTTTTGCCGGGTTTCTCATATTTAAAAACAGCTCCTCTGTGCTTGATTCTTCAAGAAATGTTTCAGTATACGTTTGTTGCAAGCTTTCCTGTTCGTTGCTTTTCGGTTCCGGTGTATTTGGGTCGAACTCGCGCGTTATCTCCTCGAGGTCATTTGTTGTATTGTTCGACATTTGATCTTCACTATTTGTATTTTTGGGTTTGACTGACAATTCTTTTTGTGCGTTTATTCCAGGAGGCGTTCTTTTGAGTGGCATTTTGGTATTTTAGATTTAGGCTGGACTTGCGTAATTCGTCCCCATTGTGTGGACCTTTAATTTTTATTACAATACAAGTAATTTTTATTTTGGCTTATGCCTTATTTGGGACTGGGGTCGATTTCAATTTTTGTAAAAATACTGACCAACTTAATCTTTTAAAATTGTTCCCTACTTTTACATGACATCGTGCTCAGCATGTTATTTTGTATGATTTTGATGGGGTGGGGGTTGGACTATATATAATTTCTTATGGCGGCTATCTGATTATTAAATTGGGACGGGATTCGTCACTCGAAGATGTGTGGTCCGTACGCGTGGCCAGTAGCATGCCGGTGGGGATTAGTAATTGTTTCTTGGCGCGCGTTACTAGGTGGGCGTACTTCTTTTTCTTATGCGTTGCTACGCGGCTATTTGAATTGCTCCGTACTTGGTTCCGATATAGAGCCAAACCAGCCGAAGTTAGAAGTTGTACTCAAAGTTAGTAAATCGCACAAGAATTAGTAATACAGTTCGGTTCCGATTGCCACTATCTTAACACTTTGTCTTATGACTTCCAAGTAATTGGCCACCTCTGATATAATTAATTTTGCCACTCTACTGTTCGAACTCCAAATCTTCTCGATACTCCGCGATTAACACTTGTGGCACCTTGACAACACTCGATTTCCGTGACTAAGCCTTCTACCAAATATTTTCTTCTCAGACTCTAGTTTTGAGCGCACTATTATACTGAATAAGTTATTTAGTACTGGCAGTTAGGTATCTATTGAGTAAATCCTCTAGTGAGGTTCGTACGAAATCGCCGGACGGTTCGATCCGCACGTTTATTTGAATACCTCAACCTTTGCCTTAAATTTACGTTAGTACTTCCTTATAAGTTCCTCTTTTGAGGTTGGCACGAGATCCATACGTTTATCAGAGTACCTTAACCTCTGCCTTAGAATTACACTATTTAGTTTATGTAGAGCTACCAGTGCCGGACGGTTCACTGATAGATCCTGAGTAATTATCTATTACTTTCCCTTTTGGATTGGTACATAGCCGCCGGACGGTTCGACTCGAACGTTTATTTACGTAGTTACCTTAACCTTTTCCTTACAATTGCGCTAATTAGTTTCCTTATGTTAACGTTCCCGCTGCCGGACGGTTCAGCTAAGCGCGTGTTATTTCAAAATACTGTTATGGTTAGTTAACGCTTGTGCTCGCTCAGGTTTTATTCGGGAATAATAATAAGGTAAATTAATAGAACAGTAAGTGCCTATGTGTGAAGTATATTCTACTCAACGTTAGCTGTTTTTAAATTCAACACCGAGGTGACCCAAGTCCTTTCGCTAGTCCGTTAATTTCAGATACTTTTGCAGTGACTCACTTACTACTTCGCATCATACACCACCTCAACACAAAGCCAAATAAAAACATTAAATTCGATAAGCACAAAATTCATAACCAAAGCATGTAATTTAAAAGCAGATCAATACGCAGCTAGGTAACCACCGGCAATAAGTAATCAATCCTGGAAGCAATTAACAAAAGAAATTATCGCGAGTAAAAGAAAAATTCAGGAAGCTGTGGTAAGCAAGCCTTATGAAAAACTATAGCAATTAGTATTCTGCGTAGGTGGCGGAGCTGTAAAATTGTTCACCTGAGTCTTCGAGAACAAAAACCAGACTAACTAGGAAAACAAAAAGAAAAGCTATAACGTATGTTAGCTGATAACAAAAACAAGTGCTAATTTATACAAATTAGCATTAAAATAAAAGAAAAGGCTTGAAACGAAAGAAAAGCAAGCCCAAGAACGTAGAAAGAAAGGAGGGGTATAATAGAGAAAATGGTGATCCATCCCGGGTTTTGGGGAATTTTTGGGTTTTTGGGACGGGTTTGGACCGGGAACCCTCCTGGTAGCCTGGTACACCCCTAACAACTGTGACCTAATTTGATAAAACGTTATATATAAAATTAGCTATGTACCTGTTATCATATATACTTGTTACTTATAAAACGTTATTAGGGAAATATGTCAGTATTCAAATTTTGTTTTTATTTTATTTTAATTTAATTTTATTTTTTTATATTTTAAACATTTTGTACAATAATGGACGCATGAAAAGTCTGAGTGCTCCCCTGTAGTCCTACGAGGGAAGGCTGTCGAATAATCTGGGATTACTAGGAATCTTGTTATCGCAAATGAAGCCTGAAAGACGATGAGAAAGAGGAAGAGGCTGCATTCTATGGAAATACGGTAAAGCCTCAGAAACCTTTTTCCATAGGTAGTCATAGTGGGGAGTGCTGGATTATCACACTTTGAAGCTCAGACTCCTCTATCAGTACGCTGACAGGTAAAGCCGACTCTCCGTACACCCGCGCCGAAGGCGTGCCGTAATTTTTGATAAATATTGACAAAAACATCGAGAGAAAGTTGGAAAACCGGACAAAATGGATAAATTGGCATAAATGGTGGAAATCGGTAAAAACAGGTAAAATCGGCAAAAATTTAGAAACAATTTTGAGTGAAAAAATTACAAAAATTTATTCGCGCGCTGATGAGCTCCGTCCGCTGACAGGATGGAGCCAGCGTTCCTCCGGAATTACCGGCTATCCTTCTACCACTCAACCACGGACCTCATATATGTATGCATTTATTGCAACTGCAATCCATGAGACTACAACTGCAATCTATGAGGCAATTGGGACGGTGGTGACATCTTTGCCACATCTTGTTTGCGTGGTCTAGACGATGCATTGTTAGAAGCCACGCCAGGTACTGCGGAGTATTTTCGCGGCTACAGTCTAAAGGTCAGAACAGTCTTTTATCTGTCGTCTATACAACAGCGTGGAAGCTGGAGAAATCATAGAAAACACGCTTCTGTATCCGCAAGCTATGACACAGTGGAAAACTCACGGAAAACATGTTTTGCTGCTGGAATCTATGAGATAAAGAGGAACGTAGGCAAATTAGTAGGGACACTATCTGCGTAGCTGAAGTCTACTGGATAAATTTGACGGCTGAGAAGTTACGGATAGATGCCTTTGTAGCTTTAGGATAAACTATAATGGGAAGACGGGAAATCTGGTGGAGACGCGCTTTCCTAGGAGTAATCTGTACGAAAATGGGTGTAAAAGATATGTTTATGTGGTTGGCGCCAACAGGACTACATTTTACAGGTGAGGAAAGCTAAGGCAAGGTGTCTTCAAAACTGTCGTTTACAAAGTCGATGAAGGTGGGTTAATCTGCGGGAGAATCGTTTTTGTATCTACTGTCGATGTGACAACGAGAAAGGTGTGGAAGCCGCAGGGAAACTTTTTTGTATCTTCAGTCTAAAGGACAATATGGCGGAAAAGCGTCTTCACGGGAGTCGTTTATGGAAAAATGGGGAAAATGGGGAATCTGTGACAGATTTGATTTTGTAGCTGCAGCGTGCCGGACAAAGAAGAAGGTGTGGTAGCTGCGATATTTTTAAGTTGCCTCAGTCTACCAAACAACGTGGAAAGCGGACAATCTTGTTTCATCTATAGGATAATAGGGAAACCGTGGATATTTCTTCGTGGCAACAGCTTGTGATGATACAACTGGATATCCGGATAAATTGACAGAAGCTTATTTCGCATCTGCCGTCGACTATACAATAGGGCAAAGTGCAGAAGCTGTGGCGAAACTTCCTTTCATCGTATCAGTAGTTGGGCTTATACAAAGATGGTCAAGATTATGGAAACTTATTAGCGTATGTATTAGGCTATGGGTTGATGGTGATGATTGTAGCTATTATGAAAAGTGCGAAGCAATGTTGTTACGTTTACGCCAATAGTAATTGCTGGACACAAAAAGCAGACCGGTTAATGTTTTCAAACGGATAAAACTCGTTTAACTTTGATTAAATCTATTTTTAATTCTGCTGACTGTTTTCGTTATGGGCTTTCTGAGTAAACGGTTCAAAAGACGAATGCTAAAATACGTTATTGTTTCGGAACCAGAGAATTTACATCTACAAACCAAAAGCAATGGCCTACATCATGATCATCGAATAAACTGGAACAAGACAAAATATGCTTTTGCACTGCATTTATGTCGCACACAATCAGTCGCCTCAGCATTATTAGAGCGTTTGTGGCAGCGTTGCTCAAGGTGGCATTATGGTTCCCTGCTAACCAAATTTGAACCTGGTAAACCGATAACTGTTTGAGAGTTCTAGTATTTTAGGTCAATGTCGCAATGCATAAACTAAACGTGACAAATAAAATATATACCAGCTGCTATGTGTATGCTGTTTTGTGTGGTGACTGGCAAATTCAAAGTAAAGTGTTAGGTTATTTTTGTTCGTCTTGTGTCTTTTTTCTTAAAGTTTCGAAAGCTTCTGTGGGCTTTGATCGCTGAAATTCAATTTATTCAAGATTACGATATAAAAAGGTTTTAAATGGTTATCATTTAATAATGCGCGAGTAAACTTAAAATGACCTCAACAACCGCCCCACTTAGTAATTTACCATAAAAATTGTTACCAAATGCTTTTTGTTAAATTGAAATGCGGCACATAACTGTTCGCAAACACACTGTTCAGCGATTGAAACCTAGATATTTTTCGTTCACGAAAATTATCGAAATTTGCGGGAACGAAAATTTGTCAAATTTGAATTGACTGATTTCGACGCGAACACTAGCAGTTTAACTATAGCACCGATTTGATCGTGACGCCGCCATTGCATTAAATTTGTTTGGAAACATTGCATAATACACATGCAGTCTTGATATCGAATCAAAGATCATTAGGCAACCTGATCATTGCAGAACCGAATTTTGCGAATTGAAAATCGACAAGCTTCTTTAATCTTCTGTTAGCGAAAAAGGTATTGAAATTCCACATTGTTTCGTTAAACGGGTTTGCGATTAGACATCAGCTGTTAAAAATAGAATGGATGGTGCGGTCACCTTAAATTTAGTCGCGCATAACCGTCAAATCTTTGATCTGCAGCGAAGTTGCTATTGCGGTGCAGTAACGTACTCGGATTTTGTTGGAAAAGCACCTTAAGGTCGCAGGGTACTATTGTACTGACAAACGTTATGCGAAGGCTGGGGTAACTGTATGTCTACCGTTCATGTTGCAGTGAACAAATATCTTTGTTCTACACATTTATTCAATGACTATGCAGCCTAACGTTTTCTGTGTGAGCGGATGTACTATTTCCGATTCCGAAACAAGAGCAGCTTATCACGAAAATGTACAAAGAAAACCCGCAGTTAATACGATAGATTCACGTTAACGTTATAAACGAATTTTATCCATTTCAAATTAGGAACTAATCTGCGCTTTGTGCTCAGAGAATTTACATTAGCGAAAAAGTAGAACACTGGTTCATACTTTCCGGATTGCTCCGAGTTTTTGTCAAGGTCCCATGACCAATTACTATAATAAGTTTTCCGCAGATTTTTCCGCCTTAATACTTAAGCCACTGAAGGTGTCCCGCAGCTTCCTTGCTTTATTTGTTGTTCAGTAGACAATGACTAAAGCACTGTTCATAGACTATGAAGACATGCTTCCCATAGACGTTCAGAATTTCTCAGCTGGCTCAATGCAGCAACAAGACAAGCTTCCCCACAGATTCCCAGCTGCAGCAAAAGCAGTAGATCCGAGAACAGGTTTTAATAGTTTTTTCAACCTTCTCCGTTGATTCATAAACTACAGCTACGAAACAAATCCCCCTCCCAAATTACTCATTGTGCCAGAGATGGCAGTTACGGAAACAGGTTTCTATTAATTTCCCCAAGTTTCTCGCTTTTTCTTTAGACTTCAAGTATTAAAAATTTGTAATAAGTTTACCCATTGTCTCATGTAGAGCAACCATGAAATAATTTGGCTCTTCTGGCTGACTGTTTAGTGTGCATGCAAACTTATCGCGTTTAAGTGGAAAGAACCAAATTATTTCATAGCTGCTCTTTCTGAGACAACGGGTAATTCAAATTTTTAAAAGCTGAAATGTATGGAATATATAAACGAGAAAGAGGGAAAAATTTAATAGAAACCTGTTTTCGTATCTGCCATCTGCAGGACAATGAGGAAGCTACGAGGAACCTTGTTTTGTAGCTGTAGTTTTTGAGATAGCGGCTGACCTTTTAGTATGAATACCAATCTATCGTATTTAGGTGGAAATTTGTGGAACCAGGTTTCGTAGCCGTAGTTTTTGAGATAGCGGCTGACCTTTTTGTAGGAATACCAATCTATCGCATTTAAGTGGAAATTTGTGGAACCTGGTTTCGTAGCTGTAGTTTTTGAGATAGCGGCTGAGCCTTTACTATGCATACCAATCTATCGCATTTAGGTCTAAATTTGTGGAACCTGGTTTCGAAGCTGTAGTTTTTGAGATAGTGGCTGACCTTTTAGTATGCATACCAATCTATCGCATTTAGGTGGAAATTTGTGCAAGTGGAGGACAATTGAAAATAAACTAACGCAAGCTTGGTCAACAATAACGGATTCTACGTCAGATATTATGTTAGATATATCAGCTTTTGAAGGTGATCTTTTATAGCGAGAAAGTTAGCGATGGCAACGAAATCGGTACAACTTGCCAACTCGGAGCAGGTAATACAAAATTGTTAATATTACGTTTTACTGAAATTTGCCCCATGATTAAAACTGTTTGGGTTGTCTTTTATCGTACATACGTTGTAATAAATACAGCTGCTTGGGCTTCTTAAATGATTGAAAATATAGTAGAATATTTAATCTTTTGAAAATAAAATGCTCTATACTGAGTACTAAACGGCATAAGTGCCGCCGTGGCCCTAAACGCAGTGTCCAAGCTACTTGAAATTAATAATTTTGTTTGTATATATTTAGATTGCCTGAAAAGGTAGCTGTTATAACAGATAAAAAATGTAACCATCAAATTACTCTGCATGATTGTGCTAATAAGTACTAACTAAAAATCAAACAATATGAACTTAAGACTGTAGAGGCAATCGTTCGATTTCTACTTTGGGCAAAGCCTTTAATATGCAGAGCTTAAAATTAGCCGTATCCATGAATCCAAGCTATGAATACTGGAACTTCATGAAAAGATTATAAATTCTACGGCCAATGCTACAATGAAAATTAGAAAATTTGCATATTTTATATATAACGTAAAATGGTGACACGTAAAGTAGTGAATATATGATTTCCTACAACAATAATGCGATACGTGCTTATCCTCGAAAAGTGCGCTCATTGGCGTGAAGCAGAAAAGTTTAAAGGTTCATCGACATCGATTTGAGCAGCCGTTCTTATTTAATTGTTCATGTCACCTAGTTTATCGTAGCTAAATGTTATAACGCGTGGTTCACGTTTGTTTATGTACAGCGACTGCACACTGTAGCCAATATGGTCACAACAATTGCTCGAAACTCGATTCCAGTGCAGTATAATTGCGCAATGCGCCCTTCGTGCAATACTTATAGCCTTAGATTCAGTAAGTGTAAAAATCACGGCCGGTGACTTTGCAATGTTCATTGCAACGACCTCGTGCATTTTATAGGGTATTTGTATTCGCGCACGCGATGATACTCTCAGTTACATTTGAGTGTGCAAAGGCAGTCTTCCGTGCAGTTGTCGGCATACTAGCATACGATGCAGCATTTGTTAAAGCGTATGCGCGCAAACGCTCTCGAATTACTGTTTATATCATTGCTTTATTATACTGCAATGGTTTTTAAGTATTCGCAACCGCCACTGCACTCTACAACTTTCTTTAGAAAATTATCTTCTGCTGCCCAATATTACAGGCATCCTATTTGTATCGATTGCTCCAGCTTTATAATTTCACGGAGACTATATATCGAATATGAATATCATGGTAACACTACAGTTTTTAATATGACACATATTAAACCAATTTTTTATGAAATTTCGTTGCGCAATTCTTCATATATGTACATAATCTAAAACGTCATTGTTTTCACCTTCAGAGTATAATAATAATTAATACATTTTTCTAAAAGATTTTTCCATAAATATATAACAAATATATATGCCGCAGCATAATTCCTGTGGAATATCTTGTCCCCTACCAGCTTTGCTCTGATGAAGATGAACAGCGCCACCATTCGTCAAATTAATAAATATAACCTATCTGTCTTGAATTCTCTCGATCTTTCTAGAACGTTGACTTTTAGCTAGCTCTTTTGCATACTACACAGAAATTTTGGTAGCTACAGCGAGCTGTCATGTTGGTTAGTGATTGGGACTGATACGGTTGTGCGTCTAGTTTTTGTTGGTTGCGCTTATGCTACACTTTCACCGTGCGGTATTATAATTTCAACATTCGTAAAATAAATTATTTTTTGAGTCTCTTGTGTATCTCAGGTCGGGCTGATCAGATCGTATCGCTACCGAAGGGATGTTGACGGAATATTTTCATGGTCCTTCTTGGGTCAACCTTTGACAATTGTAAGTTCGAATTTTTGTTCATAATTTGCTATATTTTCGGTGCACGGGGTTATTATACCGGTGTTCAGTATATTAACGCGTTGTGTTGACGCGAAGACACATGTAGCTACGACCAGTCTTGTGACATTTTTTGATTGGGCTGCATTTCAATTATAACATTATGAATGTTAACGTCCGTGTAACTATTGTTTATCATATGTTTAACACTGTTGTCGCGTTGCGTTAACGCTACTACGTAATTGAACGTGAATGATTATTTGTTTTTATTCAAAATCTGTATACATTTTGTGATTAATAATCGATCCTGCTACTTTGCGTTTGAAAAAACAGCAGCGGCAAGCTCTTAGAATGAATGTCAATAAAGAGCTGCAAAAAGCTAAATCGGCTGAAACTATTAGATCTAATGATGAATTATAGTGTGTGGAAATCAATGTTTCGAAGTTACAAGATTACCGCGATCGCTTGTCATTGATTAATTTTGAAATATTTGCGGGGACGCCTCAAACAGAAGAAATTGAATCTGATGTGCAGAATGCAGCTGATAATGATGATGTAATTCTAGAAGCTATTGCGAAATTGTCTTCTAAAATCAAATTTTATTCTTTACATGGTATTTCTTCAGGAAATTCGTTAACTTCGAACGTTCCGTCTGCCGAATCGCGAGCCTCGGTCAATCTGCCAAAGTTGGAAATTGGTAAGTTCAATGGTGAACAAGTCAAGTCTGAATATGTGCTGAGGTATGGGTATATGAAGAATACATGCAGTGATCTAACAAAATAATAAGTGGGACCCTTTCCTTTTGTTACGATGACTTCTCCAGATAGGATAGAGGGCCCAATTTTTGCACTTCCCTGTCTAGCACGGTCCCCTGGATTCACCCACTGTGGAAACTTTGGCTCCCTCCGATTCTGTGCGCAACGCATTTCGACGCTGCAAAGCTCACTAATTAAACCTAATAATTTGTGTAAAAACAAAACAATTATATATAATAATTTATAACTTATTTATAATTTATAATTAACTCGGCTTACACTCACCAGAAATGCGCGTCGACAATAAATCGATGATGACAGCAAGGAGTAGTGGTACGCTCAGCTTACAGGGTACAGTGAATGGTAAGCTCAGCGGTAAGGTGCGATTTCTCGTATTTTTTCGGATTTTTAACAATTTTATGATAACCAATAAAACTGACTGGCCCCTAATTTGTCGGCCAACCCTTCAATTTTGAATCTGGCAGTAGACCGTAATAAACTGCAGCTTTCGAATTATATTTCCATTTCGACAGGGTAGCGTCACTGCGAGGTAGCGCAAATTACAGTTTGTCATAAAACCGTCCTCAAGCGAGCTGGCTGACTTTCCACTCATCTGTCGTAGTTTGGAAGCCTTTACATCTTGCGAATTACCTACGCGATGAATTATTATTATGTTCCTTGCTTAGCTAAAGGTCCAGCAGTTTGGTAGCAAGTCGTTGATGGTACGGTACCGCCCCTGCAATCACGAACAGTGTTGATGTATTTGATTTAAATTTCAAAACTACAGGAGACATGGCCCTAGCATTGATATAATATTAAAAGCATTTAAGCTAGGGAATGAAACGTACAAAACACATACTTTAAGCCATAATCCTATAAATTCCATTACGATTTAAGGCTTGGTAATTTACGACATTGTGTGGCTCATGCCTTCACACTAGCAGGTATAACCTATGTGGTAGATGCACATTGTTGACTTCACCAATTTCTTAAATTTCTCAACGAATTTGGTACCGAACAGTTTTCTAAAACTATAATCAGAGTGGACGTTGCTGCTAGCATCTTTATTTACAATAAAAGAAATGTATGCTTATTAAAAATCCTGACGAAATTATGCTTAAGTTTAGGCAAAATAATGCATACTGTAAACTTTTAGCAAAACTTGGTGCTTAATATTAGCTTTATTAATGCTAACCAATATTAATTGTGTATAATATAAGAATAATTTATGCAAGTATAAGCATAATTTAAGCACATCCGGTAATCTGTTCCAGCAGGGGCGTGCACAGAATTTCACATTTGAGGGTGGAGGAAGAAAATTCAGGATTTACGTTTGGGAGGGGCAAATCTAAAATCTATATCACACTTTGTAAAATTTAGAGGTACCACACACTCCAAAAAGTTAATCTTAGAAATTTGTTGAGGGCCGCGGTACGGTGGCACCCTTGGGTGCGTCCATGTGTCCCAGAGTTACAAGTGTTGTTATAAAAATAAATTTACATATTTTAGTAATATAACAAAGCCGAATATAGTTCTGGTGTTTTCAAAATAACCGCTAACTGCAGAGTAAACAGTAGCGAATTACGGTAAGCTCACAAGTATTCCAACGATGGCAAACGGTAAAAGAGAATTTTCCATTCGAAGTTTAGCAGATAGCAGTAATCAGTAGTCGTTTGGGTATAGTGACCACGCTTTCAGGAACGAATACGGTTCTTAGACCACTATTTTACAGTTTTAGTCAAAATATACGCGGAACTAAATATATGACAGGGAAGTATTATTCGCAATCATGTTTTTCGAGAATTGTTAAAGAAGTACATGACAAAGATGTACAGTTCGCACCCTAGCCGAAGAGATAATTGAACCAGAAAAATACCACTCGCCGGAATCAGGAATCTAAAATTCTGCACAACAGTTAATTTTCACGTTGAACTAACCACAAAGAAAAGCCAAGCAAACGGTACGATGATTACAGTTGGCAAGCCACACGACTACATAATATATTTCCGAAGCAAGCAAAGCACTGTTCGTAAGCGTAAAGTGCATAAATTGAAAGCTAAAGAGCTAAAACAGAATGCCAGTAAAACAAATTTATGCAACGTTCACGTTATAAGGCGAACACCCATGTGGAAATTTTGTCCGCGTACAGTGCACCGTACTCCATAAAGGATACGGTGCACGGTTCAATATATTTTAAATCATTTTATATGGAGTCCAAGATACCGCCGTCGACTTTTCTGTACGATGCCATGGCCACAGTCAAGAAACGACTACAGTCTCTGGGTAAGATTATTTACTGTTAAAGTTTTATAAATAAAGTATTTAATGGTTTGTCCAAACTCCCTCGCGCAGCACTGTAATGATACGGTATGTAGAATACTATGGTATTGATTATATAGCTAGAAATTTCCCTATAGTAATTTTCCCGGCTTTTTTCTTAAATAACTTAAAAATATTGGGTCTCGAAGACACCATAGTGCATAGTGGATATATAACTCATGGTGTATCAGTAAGACCTTTCTTAATGATGTATACTATGTTCTGCTGAATACCATACACAGTGGTGTGGTCGTGATGGTCATAGAGGGACAAAACGTTCACCCGCCAGGAAATGCATAACGTGACCGTTACATTATTGCTAATAACTGACCATATTTAAAAACAAAAGATCGCACTCTAAAGTTCATTCTCATTTTTAAACAACTTTAAAGCATAAACAAAAACACTGTCAACGTATCAGTACGCTAAATTGATGCTACATATCATCATCAATTTCAGAAATCTATGATTTGACTGTCAAAAACGACATTTCAATAACAATTTCCAATAATCTTAGTCAACACGTTGCAAAAGCAGGATTCTAGATTTGCCCGCACCTTCAGTACAATGAGCATCAAGCATTGATCATTAGAATACCGTTGAATTGGTGAAAAAACTTATTTATGCTCGCGAAATGGGTCAAGACGTATACCTTGGAATCTAACCCTCAGACGCGCGCTGGTTAACCGAAAGTGGTGAGCCGCGGTTCTTATTGCTTGGGCTATAAGGAAATGTATACCTACATATCACTTCCAAGTTGAATATGGAACAGAGATTTTTTCGCATATTTTTGCGTCATTTTCGTATTAATAGCAAGTCGTGTAATAAACATTTTCTGTGGGGAAAAAACGTAAATTAAAAATTTTAACTATGAACAAAAGGGCCAAGAGCCCCCAAACATCACGCTCTAAGTTGTTCTTTTTTACGATATAACGTACCGCCCCTCAGGGTTACCTGGGCCAACAAAAAGATAACGGTATAGATACAGCGACTGCGACAACGAAAACATCGGTACTATCTGTACTTGGCAGAGGCTGATTTTAGTTTGGACCATGTTTTATACATTCTGCATGTTTATTTCTATATGCTGATGTAACTGTATTGTCTTCGCATTGCGCGTTCTCATGTATAACAGATAAAAATGTGTACAGCAATCAGGGCAACACTACACCTATGCTAATCTCACATTAAAACCGCAGAACCCTTTATTTCTACTCCAATCATCAAAGAAGAAAACTCTTAAAATCACAAATTCAACAAAAATTATAATTAGAAGAGCGATTTTTACATTGTATACACCTATGATTTGCTTTATTTCATGCATACTTAGCATTATTTATACTACACGTTGATGTACTAATGTCAACAAATAACTAATGACTAAACGAATTGAACACTGAAAAACCCAAAAAGAATCTAAGGATAAAATTTTTCAAAATTGTCATAAAGATGTGTGAAAGCAACAATTATATATACAACAAATTTAAAAACATGCATTATTTACCTTAAGATGTGTGCCCAGGGCCGGATTTGGTCAGTCTGCCGTGGCTCTGTGGCAAAGCTTGGCCAGCTGCAGTTAGCCATTATCATATTTTTTGAGCCCTGGCAAGCCAGTATATTTAACTATGGTAAAGCGCGATCGGAATATTGTAACAAGCGCCGGACTCAGCTCTAAAAGCCAAAAACATATGGAAAATCGTGTCAAAGATTTTTTCCATCCAGTATATTTTTAAAATGAGGCCTAAAAGTTTTTTAAAATCGAATAAGCTGTAGATGGTGTCCGTAACGCCGTCATTCCGCGAAAATAGGGTAGCTATGTGATGTCCCTGATACCGTAATGTTAAACTGCATTAGCTAAACTTTGTATCGACGCCGTTAAAATATTTATACAGTGAGGGCGTGACCCCTAATGTGGTTACTGTATAGTCGAAACCACAAGGTGTAAAAAGTTCCAATCGAAAGGGACTTTATAACGTGAACGCCGCATTACGCGACCTATTTTAAGTCCTGCTCGTATTGCTTTTTGGGTCTATACTATTGCCCCTATGTCAGCAGACCTTCCACACCCATGGCACATAAGTTATAGGTATAAATATATTCTTCGGTAGTTCGTCCGGGCTATCAAACCATGACACATCGCCGTTTTTGGCAAGTACAAAGTTACTAGCGTAGCTAGGCAATTTATTTTATTTATGAAGGGCTGTATCTGACAGCGTCAAGACACACCTTATTATGAAATTGCGGAATTTAGTTTGTGACAGACTTTGGCCCTAGGCGCCCACATCTTAAGGTCAATGATGCATTAAACTCCTTAGTTGCACCATAAGAGGTACAAAACATGAGCGCATGTTGTGTTGCAACTGAACACTGTAACATATTAGCGCTGAAGTTATAGATGATTTAAGCTACCCGAAATCTCACAAATCCTGTAATCTCACCAAGCTCACTTTCAACTGAAACTAAAAACTGCTTAAACGATTTAGTATTCATTTTGATGTTTCAAATAGATTATCCTCATTCCGTCCAAAGTCTCATAAAGGTAAAATGATATACCATAAATTTAGCGATTCGATACATCTGGAGCTGTGTTATGTCCGTTATAGGCAAAAAGATTTTTGCACGGTTAATGCCCAGTATGGGGATATTCTTGTATGGTATAGTCTATTGGTGGACAAAACTTCCACGCGCTGAGTCCTATACAACGTAAACGCCGCATTACGATTTTACAATGTGCTTGAGTTTTTTTATTCAAAACATCTCCAGCTGTAACAATAGATTGCTGTATCAGTACTCAGGCTCTCCTGTTTCACTCATCCTTCTATTGGTGGACAAAACTTCCACGCGCTGAGTCCTATACAACGTAAACGCCGCATTACGATTTTAGAATATGCTTGAGTATTTTTATTCAAAACATCTCCAGCTGTAACAATAGATTGTTGTATCAGTACTCCTGCTCTCCTGTTTCACTCATCCTTCTAAACAAAATACTATATTATTGTACCAACAAAAGTTCATAGCTTTCGTTCAACTCGACAGTCAGTATAACTGCAAAATTCTAAATTGTTTGTGGCAAAGAATATACAACTCAGAAAACATACTCCGAATACTTAAACATCAAATAAGAGACAATTATTATTATAGCTGTTGCTGTTGTTGAGTAACAAGAATCTAATCTAAAACCAAAAGACCAACAGCAAACAGCGACCAACACTCTGAACGCCATTAGTAAAACTACGACGAATAACAGGATTATATTTTGATATCTGAGCCAGAGTAGCTCGACAGGTACGATGCGCAGGGAGGGGGACAATAGACTTCAAAGGACTTATCGATACAAAATGTAAACGAGTAGAGAACATGATAATGCTAAGCAAAGCATGCACAATCGAAAGCATGGATTATATTTTGATATCTGAGCCAGAGTAGCTCAAAAGGTAACTGCGCTGGGAGGGGGGACAATACACTTCACTTCAGCTTATCGATACAAAATTTAAAATAGCAGAGAACATGAAACTGATAAGCAAAGCATGCACCAACGGTATCCCGAATGCTATCCATACACTTTCTCAATAATGATTATAAAAGCCATGCCGCTGTTATATTCACGGGCGCGCAGCTTACCCTACGGACACGCAAAAAACAGCTGCTGTAGTTATAGTACTGCAACGAGAAGACACGTGAACGAGTCTTATAATATAAAGCTATGATTACATGAATAAGTGTCGAGCGAGCACGGCTTCAGAACGATATAACACTATATATTTTATGTCCGCTAAGGCGCTTGTGCTTGGAGCATATAGCACCAGCAGAGTCAAAAAACTGACTGTTAGGTGCATTCGGCATCGCTTTAGCTTTATACAGCGCTACATTGGAGGCTAGTTGACTGACTAGTGCATAGGGCTTTGGACAACGAGCGTGTGTTCGGAATATCGCTGATATTATTACCGTATGGCTTACATTTTGTAGTACAACAGTTAGTACTAATGCTTGGTTGTACTATTATTATATACATGGTTACCTGTGTGTCTCATATAAACAGAATATCTGAGCGTTACTGTCGAAGTAATTTGTATGCAGCATTTCAATATAAATCTTTTCTGCGGTTGTGTTTTTGAAGCGTTGCTGTAAAGTAAGGTCTTCGACGTGTCATAAAATACCAAGAGTGCATTATTGAACAGTATGACACTTCCCTGCGCTCACATATAAACCCTTTGATGACGGGGACATTTTCGGCTTAACCCCCCACTCAGAACCCGGGGGTCAGCGCATCTCGACCCCCAAAAAACCAGCTTTTTTGGAGGAAGTGTAATCGCACCCCCCAATTTCTGGGGGATCGGATTGTAAGCAGCTATTTGTTAACCGACCGAGCAGCTACGGGTTATGCAGAAAAGTGTCATACTTTTCCGTAATGCACTCTTGGTGATACCAAGCGTGTAATATGTACAAAGTGGCTCAAAAACATGACCACCCCATCCATATTCATGGAACGCTGCATCCAGGCTCCTTAAGATTCTTGGACTACTAGTCCATACATCACGAAGCACAAAAATTACACCCCGTCCATGTATATGGAGCACAACAATTACACCCCGTCCGTGGTCATAGACCACTAAACTTCAGACGCCCGAGGTTCTTGCACCACTTTTCTGACCCCACAGGTTCCTGGACCATTTTTTATTTTTCTAAATTTTTTAGAAAAATAAAGTGATTCAAGAACCTAGCAGAAGGGTCTGCAAATGTGGTTCAAGAACCTGGGGGTCTGAAAAATTTGGTCCGAAAGCCTAGGGCAATCTGGACGAAGTGGTCCATAAACATGGGTGGGATAGTCATGTTTATGACCCATATGATGGGTCATAAACCTAGGGGAGTAAAAGTCGAAACAGAGACGGAGAATGAAAACAAGGCAAAGCTGAAGAGTGTCACATTCATCAGTAGAGTCGACCACCATCGAATCTTGATATTACTATATATAATTCGTTTGGCATATATATTAAAAAATATTAAGGCTCCTAATATTTAAAAGTGATAATAAATATTCCGTTATATATAACGGGCTTCGTTTCATCAACTTTTCAACCCGCACGAAGCCGAGAGTTGTAACTAAAGGAACAAATGACGTCTGAGTAATCAATTATTTCAATACGTATGCTACTTAATTTACCGACCCAGGAGAGATGAAAGGATTTGTTTTTATGCTCGAAAATTCATGCTCCTCCGACCATTCTAATATATATGTTATATGTACTAGGCTTAGTTCTGGCCCTAAGAGACCCCAGCTTCACCACCATTTTTCTTGGTGTGGTGCCCGGACAACCCCGGCTTCCACGACTCCCCGGTGATCTGCGAGATGACCTAAGGGAACCGCTTAGCTTAGCAGGCCGCCGGCGGATTAACCAGGGTGTTCGGCCTGGCCCCTAAGCTGGCCCACGTATCTAGTGGCGTGCAGGTCCCCCTGAGGGAGAGTCAACCCATAACCTGCTCACAGGTAATAAGGCTGACTCGCCTTTCCCTCAATTACACTTAAATGCTTGACCCTAAATGGTGGCGAATTCTCCTATTTTGATCCAGGGCTATTACCAATTTCTTAATGGGTAAAGCCTGGTTGGTTTGCAGGAACGCCGGACGAAGGTACTTGATTGTGAATCTGATCATTATTTTACCAGGTAGTAAACCAAATGGTGACCTTTTATTCTCCCTATCCTTTCTTGACCTGAGGGACCCCTGACTATTCAACCTCAATAGGATCGAACATACCGCCGAGGCATGTATTGAACACTCCAACATTTTATTCATGCAAAACATACGCACGCACATGATTATAAATGTAAGCAAAATATTTACACACTGTGGCAATAGCGGGTACCACGCAGTATACCCTTAGCATATATGCTTGGTGATGTGAATCCTAATTGGAGCGACTCCCCGTTAGCGATCATGCAAATCGGTTCGGTTTGTCCCACCATTTGCACCCCGGAAACGTGCATTGCCGTCTTTGCAGTAATCCTGTGGTCATTTGTCTATCAATCATTCGTTGAATGCTCCTGTGGGGTACGCCCTAGACTATCGTTATCAACACTCCTTTGACACACTCTGCTCCGTGTTCCTCGCTCCCTGCCGGTAGCGACCTTTTCTCTGAGCCCGGATGCCAGCTGCGGATTGCTCGCATTAAAGGTTTGTAATCAAAAATCTGCACGCGCCTGGGTCAGGTTAAAAGCGCGGGTCTTTGTCAAAAGGAGAAGACGCTGCCGCGTCTCCCGGACTTTGCTTGCCTTTTAAGGATTTTGAATATTTAATTTGACATGAAAACCGGGCGCTATACAAACCCCCCCGTGTCTAAACGGGTTGTGGGTCCGCGCCAATAATTTTATTTCAATGAAAAGTTTGAAGAGACGATTACTTTGCATCCTTCTCAGGGCCGTCGCTCGGCTAACGGGTGCGAGCACGAGAATTTACCTAAAATTTAACTCAGCTATACGTTGCAGCTGGCCCCGTCGTATTTCTTAATTTGGAGATGCGCTCCTCAGAGTGTCTTTGATTTAGGTGGGGGTCCCTAAATATCAAATTCGCCCCCGGGTCTAAAACCAAAAATTGCGACCCGGCGAGCGGGGAACCAGTCGAGGGATTAAGTTTTGCGTGCTACCTAGCTCATAATTTTCTTGATTTTGTTGGGACTGCACTTACGGGAGCATGGAGCATCCTTTGGACACCCCTGCACCCGCAAGGGCAGCCCTCAGCTAGTTAATTTGGAAGCCGGAAAATCACCAGGGGAGGCTCCGTCCTGTTTCTACACAGTAGGAGATACCACATAGAAAAGGAGAACAAAAAGCAAAAGAAAACGAAAAACCGCGAACCTTTGAAATACATCGGCGACAACCGCCATATAAAAGAAAAACAGACCACTTGGTCTGTGCTAACACTCGACTGGCTCCGACGCTGCGTCGGCCTTTTCCTTTTATGCCAGTGACTCTACCCCCTCCCCTTCTTGCTTGTCTTTTACCCCGAGCCTGCTTGCCTTGTCCGAGAACAGCATAAGATGTCAAACAAACAAAGCGGAAACCTTTCTAAAAGCAATATATATATATACATTGACGATGCACAGTCGACACAACTAGCGGCAGATCGCTGGTCACTGTAAAACCGATCGCTGATGATGATGGTATAAGTTGTTTATGTGCACACAACTGCAGCTGTTGGTCGATAAAACGAGAGAGCTAGCGAGGCTATCGATAACAAAGCGGCCAGAGATACAGAGGGGCACAAGCAGTGGCAAAACTAAACCTGACGCTGGTCAGCGCGAGGCTTTTAAAAGAAGAGCTTACACAGGCGCCCAGGGCGCTTAAATTTTATCAAGATTTGAAAATTGGCCCGTTTGAGCGTGAAATTTGTAAAAATTTGCCCGTTTGGGTCTAAAATTACACTAAATTTCGAGAAATTTTCCAAAAATTTATTAGAAATTTTGCTAAAACGAGGGTAGAAGGACGTTAACTTGTTTGGTTATCACCAAAAAAGCGTCGCTTCGCTTACATTTTATCAAGATTCCTACACATTTTTGACCATTGCGGATCAACGGAAAACAGTAGGCGGCCGGGTGCGGGGTCAGATCCATGCCCTGGCTGGTCGCCTACTGATGAAGATATTAAATTTAATATAACTCCTATGGGTGGCCCGTTAGAGGCCGTTTTGTGAGTCAAAGACAGAAAATTTCGGTGTCCCGGGAGGGTTATCGAGGTCCTGCTCGGACCGGTTAAGTTAGTTGCCCCGGTTTTCAGTGAGATAGTTAGGGTAAGACCCCGCGGAGGTGCTGAGCTTGAAAAATTGGGGATTTTTGGTTATTTTGGTTGAGAGCTGAGGCTTTGAAAAGTGGATGTTTAAACGCTTAGCTGGGGGTCCCCAAGTACTTATGAGTAGAAGATAAATTGACCCGAACCCACAATTTACAAGCCTAATGAATCCCTTACGACAAATTGATAGGCCCGCCTGGCCTTAAATGGCAAGAATTAGTGAAATTTTACTTTAAAGTAGACCCTATAAAAAAGATGTTTTAGATAGGTTTTGTCGCTTTCCTTTCCCGAAGATTTCTCGCTTTATTCCCAGTTTGCCTTTTGATAAAGATTCTGCACCATGCCCCCAACCCATTCTGCCACGCAGTTTTACATTCTTTCACCATTTTTCGATAAAAGTAAAATAAAAGACAAAAGTAAAATAAAATACATTTCCCGCGCAACACATTATTAACACATTATCCATACATCATTAAATTAGTTAGGGGTCGACCGGATACCACACGTCGAGAGTCCAATTATTCCATTGTGGTGCCAAAATCAACCCGTGCACCTCGGGCGGGTGGAGCGTGACAACACAACTGCTTACAATTATAATACATTTTTATTTCTATAACAACGATGAATGGTACACAACATAGTATCAGAGTCACGCTCCACTGGTATCCGATCGCCCTTCGCACCCATTTTCCCAATTTTTGACCTTAATTTAACTGATTTTTCCTATTTAAATATCTTGTTGAAATCCCTGAAATTTCGGGCTGTTACAATATGTATCCTCCACGGATAATTGTATTAATGATGTGACAATGTAATGCGTTTAATGCAGTACGATACTAAAATTGTAATAGGATTCAATATTTGACAAAACCTGAAGTTTGACCGAAAGCACGGTGTTCTTTAGAAATATATATGACAGTAAGCAAAAACACAGTAGTCTAAACAACGCTATAATAAGAAATACACCTATTTTCATTTAAAAACCAATACTAGGCGAGTTCGCTTTTAAAGGGAATTTTCCAGCTTTATATTTCCTCTCTCATGTTTGTATCATCGGAACAACTATATATAACTGCTAATGGGTACAATCACTTATATGTTTTAAATTAGGATGTCAAAGACTAAAATAGCTTACCATTTGTCAAAGAATTGATGCAACGTTTTTCTAAAATGGGAAAACATTCCCGGTTGCTACATAATTAGCAAACGTCCAACGCCAACTGCATACATGCGTAGTCCAAGCGAGGTAGCCATGTTCCGGGGGTAAGACGGCAGCGCGGGTTGACGGAAGGGGCGGTGCGGCGCCTTGAGGACCGCCTATGTGTTCAGTGCCTACGAGGCTTGGACCACCACCAGGGGTTATCCGAGTCCATGGGGGAGGGGGATCCAAGCCGCAGGGGATAGTAACAACCTAATGCTCTATGACCATGTATGGTTTCCAAGTATGACTAAATTCACTAACAATAATACCTATAGTAGTCGAGCAATTTGAAGGACTGAAACAGTCGATGGCCTTCAGTTTAAGTACAATACAAAACGTACATGCTCAAAGAGGGACAGGAGATTATATGACTAAATTCACTAACAATAATACCTATAGTAGTCGAGCAATTTGAAGGACTGAAACAGTCGATGGCCTTCAGTTTCAGTACAATACAAAACGTACATGCTCAAAGAGGGACAGGAGATTATATGACTAAATTCACTAACAATAATACCTATAGTAGTCGAGCAATTTGAAGGACTGAAACAGTCGATGGCCTTCAATTTCAGTACAATACAAAACGTACATGCTCAAAGAGGGACAGTGGATTATATCCCTAGGCGTCGCCGATATCCTCTTGGAGGTAGTCTAATCCCCTGTTAGGCGCTGCACCCCTTCTTATGGACAACAATTATGCCAAAAATAGATAAGACTCGGGGGAAATAATCAAAAATTGGTCGAAATTGGAAAAAATTAAGGGAAAATTGGTAAAAGTTAGGGGAAAATAGGTAAAATGACTGCCAAAGAATTCTGAAAATTTAATTTCCATCACCCCTGACAACCTTCCCTTTCAGCCCGACCACCTCACCCTCCCAAGCGATTCACTCCCCCACGAAGCACCCGCTTCCAACCATGGGACATCGAACCTCACCCATGTATGGATACAAATACAACATTACTAATAATAAACGGGAAACACCTACATCATATATACATGGTCTAGGTAATGGGAGGCATTCGACCTCACAGGGGCAGTAATGTGGTGTCGGGGGAAGGGGTATCCGGACTTTAGGGGAGCAACCCCCTACTCCCTACAAGAATCTACGACCCACATAGGCAGATACCATTATGTTTGTTGCTGGCAAGGAGGTTAAATGTTTGTTGGAATTTTTTTTGCATTTTTGTACAAATAATCATACATGCTCAATATCCGAAATCCTAGGGAAGGTAGCCGGGTTCTCAGGGGACGCGGAGTTGGCTTTCGGCCTCCCCCAATTATTGATCATCTCTTTAGTTTTAGCCATCAGGCCGAAATTGGACAGTTTTCAAACATGCACGAGGTTCGAAATGTAAAAGAGAGATAGCGGATGCATCTTGGAGGGGGATTCAATCTCCCTAGGGAATCAGCCAGTAGGCGGATGGTGTGGAAGAGGGTCGTCAAAAGGAGATAAATTTTCCAAATTCCTTGGGACTCAAAATTTTTCTAAATTCTTACCGATTTTCTTCCGATTTTTGCCAATTTCCTTTTGTTTTTTTTCAAAATAATGCTCATTTTCTGCCAATTCTCCCCAGCTTTGCCTATTTTTACTAAAATACTACGCGCACAAACCGCCGCCTGGTGTGGAAAAGGGTCGTCAAAAGGAGATAAATTTTCCAAATTCCTTGGGACTCAAAATTTTTCTAAATTCTTACCGATTTTCTTCCGATTTTTGCCATTTTCCTTTTGTTTTTTTTCAAAATAATGCTCATTTTCTGCCAATTCTCCCCAGCTTTGCCTATTTTTACTAAAATACTACGCGCACAAACCGCCTCTCCAGCTCCCTTCTCCCGCTATACTTTCAATTCTGAAGATACAGAGATAATTTCATGCTTTAGACTCATCTCGACGAACTGGTTACGAAAATATTCAATTTTGTTAATTTTAGTACAAATTTTTCCCATGTTTTGCAAAATCGGAAAAAAATAATAAAACTGCTCGAAATGGATTTTTTCTCGATCAGCTCGTCGAGCTGGGTCGAATGGTACCAAAATTATCGCTCTCTGCTATATTGCCAAATTTCGGCCTAGGTGGGGGTTAATGTAAGACTCGTAAGATGGGTGTGGCGGGCGATATTGCCCTTCTCTATGAGCATGTATGTATCTAATGTAATTATGTAATAACCGGTGACGCAGCTGCATGGCGCAACTTCCTAACACCATGCCCATACGACCCCGGCTATCGTAACCTCAAGGGTGGACCGTGAATACTAAATTTTGAACCTATTCTTGGTCAGACCCAAGAAGTTACGGAGCTTAGCAGGCCGCAGGCGCGCTTCACGGGGTGTGTTCGGACCCCGCCCGAAGGGTTGCGCACGTGTCTAGCATCGGGTATGATTTCTGAGGTCCCCCAGGGAGGCTAGCACCGACACCTGCTCGCAGGTCATGGAGCTT
>JASANE010010303.1:0-17837 GCA_030248225.1 Trileptium ribeirensis
GTGAGTCAGAATGAGCGTTGAATCGTCGTAAATTTCAAGGTCAAATCGTTATATATCTCTTCGGACTGGTCGATCAGTTATAGCCTAAGTGGCGCCCACAGGGTTTTGGACAATCCCTTGAAGTTTAATTTTGGTCGGCGTAGCAGATAGTTATTGAGAATAGTTTATTGATGGCTTTAAAGAGCTGTGTATTGTCGAGTGAATTTTATCGTACGTTGCGTACATTGTTTCGGTAAGTGATTTCCCTTAGCAGCTACGCCCACTGTTGCACTCTGTCTCGATTATTATTTCAGCATTGATGGCGAACCCCACGCGTCAGAGCCTGGGACATTCTCGTTCGCAGGTCGTGGCGTGTTGGGATTGGCCAGTCCGCATTCCAGTGAAACAACACGGGACACAGCGGATGATATTCATGATTTTATTTCAACAATTTGTACGACGGAAAGGAACGCGGTTAACATGGATAAGATACAACGCTAGCAATAACGTAGTGCATTCAACAACAGATTACGAAATCGACACGGCTGCACGCTACGCGTAATCTCGCCACGAATACACCCGAGGGGAGGAGCACGAGCGACTACGAGCCCAACTAGACGGGTACCGGACGTCATTATCTCCGCAATCCCCCAATTTCAGCGACGTCTAGGATCAGCTATGCGAGTCGGAAACACGCTCAGGTATGCTTCGAAATTCGCTTCCTGTAACGCGCGGCGCTACCGTTGCTCAGGAAAGTCGAGGGAGAGTCCTCCCAATGGAGGGATGCTGCAAGGTGCTAGCTAACCAGGGGCGAGCGAGCTGGTCGCCAAGAGCGATAACCAGGGACAGGTTCAGCGATGTTCATAACGCGCAGGTTAGGTGCAACATAAAATATTCAAGTATTATGCATAAATTATCATACTCCGCCTATGGTACCGATCACCACAAGTATATAGACATTGAATCGGACACGGTAGAGATAAAAGTATGGTCACAAACATTAAGCTAAATATGGTACAAATTAACATATTGATATAAACTTTAGAGAGAATACGAACAAAATCGGTATATGTTTGCATACACCCAGTTATTCGAGGACACCAGGAGGATAGGTCAAAGAAACGATCGTGAAAACAGTGGTCGATGAAGAAAAAGCACAAAGAGCGAGCGATCGGTTTAAACGAAAAGAAGTAAAGAATCAAACAAGAAAGGAGGAAGAGTCGGAATGGACTACAGTTGGAAAAAGAGTGAAACCGATAATCAAATCATGGATCGGTGAAATCCAGATAAGGAATCCACAAACGATATCAGTTGTGGATACGGAAGTCTAAGAAAGAAAGAAAGAACAACGACGGTTCAACATTGAACAATTTCAAGAACAAGTGATACGCCAAACCGAGCACATGAACAGTATTGAACTTCCGGCTGAAATCGATTTGGAAAAATCCGTTACTGATGAAGACGGAAAGGCGTACCTGGCTACCGTGCTACACAACTACCAAGACAACAACCAATGCGACGCCTACCGTGTGTGGATCGGAACCAAGCGAGTAAGCAAGTTTAAGAGATGTTGGATCAAGGAGTGATCAGAATATCCTACAGTGCATGGGTATCACCGATCGTATTGACCAACAAAAAGGATGGATCGAAAAGATTCTGTGCCGACTACAGAATTCTCTACTCAATCACAAAACGTGACAGTTTTCCTTTACCACGAATCGACGAAATGTTGGATGCGTTACGCGGAGCTAAGTACTTCTCGACCTTGGACCTCAAGTCGGGATACTGGCAAGTCCCGATGAATGAACAAGATAAAGAAAAGACCGCGTTCATCTGTCATGACGGTCTATTCGAATTCAACGTAATGCCGTTTGGATTAACGAACGCTCCTGCAACATTCCAAGGAATGATGCAGCTAATCCTAGCGGGCGTCCTGATGGAGTCATGCTTATGCTACCTCGATGACATAATATTCTCAACTTCATATTGGGACCATTTGTACGACATCAGCCAGATACTGCAACATCTCCGCGAAGCGAACCTCAAACAGAAGGATCAAAGTGTGAATTCCTGAAAGAAGAAATTCCGTTCCTGGGATACATCGTGTCGAACATGGGAATTTCAAGGGACCCTGGAAAGATCGAGCAGATACAGAACTTCTCGAAACCAAAAACGATGACGCAACTCAAGAGTGTCCTCGGGTTAACGGGATACTACACACAATTTGTACCCGACTATGGAACAATAGCAGCGCCACTCTACGACATCACCAACAAGCGATCAAGAATGGTGAAGTTCAGTCAATTGTGGACGGAAAATACCCAACAAGCCTTCGATACCCTGAAGGCCAAGATGACAACGCCTCCAATATTGGGATACCCAGACCCGTATAGGCCATTCATCCTGTACACCGACGCAAGCAAGCATGGTATCGGATACATCCTATCCCAAGAAGACGGAGCAGGGAATGAACATGTGATCCACTATGGCAGCAACAAGTATCGCGATGAAGAAACCGGGTATTCGAAAAGTGAACAAGAATCTCTAGCAGTAATTCGCGCGGTTCAATATTTCCGGCCGTACTTATTGGAAACCATACAACGATCATCACCGACCATGCACCATTGGTACAGATTCTCAATAAGAAAAGACCGTTGGAACAAATGACCGTGCGATTGGCAAGAATGGCAGACAAGATTCTAGAGTACGAGTATACAATTGTATACAAACCGGGACGATACCACCAAAACGAGGATTGCATGTCAAGACCACCAGTAGTCCCAGGAATTGAAAACATGGAATCGGATTGTGGAGAAACTAAGAACCCGTACAAACCACTTGTAACCAAAAGAACTGGTGGAAACCAACAACAAGCTATCCAAATAAGAACCAAAGAAGCCAGTAAGAAGAAACAAAAAGAAGGATCAAAAAGAACTCAAGGAGGATCAACGTAAAGGAAATCAAAGAATTAAAAAGTATCCGATAGTTGCGGTGGATCAAGAAGATCTGACTCAGATGTATCTCTGATATTTGAAACGCAGGTACAGGTACAACCAACGCAAGAAGGAGATAGACAGTGGTCCGATATCGGAAGTCAAAATGAAACGGGAAGGGGCAAAGAACTAGTAACCGGCGGAGGACGGAATAAGTATAATCGGAAGAAACAAGGAAAGAAAGGTCCGCAAGACTCACAAAACCAAAAGAAGGGTCAAAGAAAGAACGGACCCAAGAAATCAAGCGGTAAAGAACAACAAAAGGCCTCATCGAGCAGAAACGTAATAACAATCAGTGCCGAGAGCGAAGAAGATAACTGATTATGGAAGAAACTTTAGATGAAGAAGACAGTACACTCGAACTATTCAAAGACGAAAAACAAACGGAACAACCCATGTCGCAACACGAAAATCGACCAAGGAAGAAAGTCCGAGTGGAACCATTGATAGAAACGGACCAAATATTGGAACCAAACGAACGACAGGAGGAAAGATTAGAATCAGATGAATAATTGGACCAACCAGACGCATCTGAAGAACCAGAAATAACCGAGGCCGAGATTTACTGACAATACTTCAGATTGGAACCACCATGGACACCAGAAGAACTGGTGCGTGTACAAAACGAAGACCCATGTATCCACTCGTTCAAACACTACATCAAGCGCAACGAATTCCTGGATACAACCCCCGAATTTGAGAAGAAATGGATCGTGGCACATGAACACCAATTCATCATCTTCGGCGACATCCTGCACAGGCTACGAAGAAAAGATCGACCACAACAAACCGAACCTTGGGCATTCCAGATTGTGGTACCTCCCGACTTCCGACGACCGCTAATGTACCACACATCAAAGTACGGAGGACACTTGGGATTCGAGAAAGTATGTCGAAATTGACGAGAAAGTTTTTCTGGCCAAGCATGACCCGCGACCTACGACAATGCATTGAAGAATGTATTCCGAGTGCCCGATTTCGACAAGGGCCGAAACGACGAAACCCGCTTCAACCGAACAAGGGCCTAGCACCATTCCACATGCTGAGCATCGACATTATTGGACCCTTACCACCAACCCAATCCGGTAACAAGTACATCATCTGCTTCATGGATTATTTCACGAAATGGCCCGAAGCGTTTGCAGCACCAGATCAAACGGCTAGCATGATTACCAAATTATTCATCAAAAGAATTGTATGTCGACATGAAGTGCCACGTGTAGCACTAACCGACTAAGGCACTTGCTTCACTACCACGAACTTTACGAAGGAATTGGCGCAAATTGGAACAAAGAAATTGTACTCAGCCCCATATCATCACCAAGCAAATGGACTGGTTGAAAGATGGAACCAAACACTCAAAGCGATGCTCAAACCAACAACAGAACTAGTTCCTGACATATGGGACGAATTCCTCGAACCGCTGTGTTTCGCATATAGAACAGCGGTATAAGCTTCAACAGCCCAAACCCCATTCTTCCTACTACATGGCCGTGATCCCGATCTACCTGGAGAAAACCCGATTCATGGATTCATAACGGCAACCACAGATGAAGGAAACGCCCCACTAGATAGATTAACAGAAGCATGGGAAAGAGTTCGAAAACGGCTATTCTTAGCGCAAAAACGGTATAAACAATATTTCGATCTGAGAGCAAAGAAAAGAACGTTCAACAACGGTGATCTTGTGTTAATGAAGAACCCAAATTAATCATCGATGGGCCCCTATTGCAGTGTCTATCATCTGGAGTTCGATTGACTTTTCCGCGTGGTCGAAGTCAAATTCCCGAATATCTTACTGGTGAAAGTCGGTAGCACAACTCAACTCCCAAAATGGTACAACTGCACACAATTCAAACATTTCGGTGGTGATCCGGAAGATTACACAGGTTACGAAGCCAAACTAAGGCGTGTTCAAAAAGAATCACGCCAACGGTTAGCCCCCGATGACTATTATTCTGGAAGATGTAAGGGCTCATGGTAAGAAAATAACGAAACTGGCCTTATTATCAAATGGGTGCAATGCGACAGATGTTTTTTGTGGTTTCACCAGGCATGCGTAGGATTGGAAGATGATCCTCTAGAAGCCTTGTGGTATTGTTCCCCATGCATCAAAATCTACACAACGCAAGAACATATTCTACATGGAGTGGTGCATGACTGGTATGGAGCCGCAGCTGAAAAATGAAGCGAGGAGCGAAAACGGTGGGACCAGCGAACGAAAAGCGAACCGAAAAACGACAAATCGGTGACCAAAAAGAATTCGAAATCAACAATCGGTGAACGAAAGGAACCTAAATCCACAATCGGTGAACGAAAGGAACCTAAATCCACAATCGGTGTCCAAAAGAACAACAAAACTCGAGGTGGAGGAGGTGGCGAGCCGTTCGGAGGTCGCTTCCTCACCAAATGTTAGTTGATCAGGAAGGCAGACAATGAGGGAAGAGAGGAACAGTTGTCAGCCGTCCGGGGACACTGGGAATTCCAGAACTCATGCCGACCAACGATGATCAACTAGTCGGTAGTGGAACTACATTTGTGAGCGGAGCTTGGGCTGTAGCATTACGAATGTACTCAATTTTATGTTCTTGTAACTACATTGCATAGGGCTTTATCATTGGTAAAAATATTATATTTGAATTCTTCGACCCAAAAAACCCTATAATGATTTGATCGAAACGACTCTATTTCAATAAATAACACAAATATTGCAAAATTCTCTATTTTAGCTGCATAAAATTAACTAATTAGCTAATTACTAATTAACCACTCAAAATTTTTTAATTCCAAATATCAGGTGCACACTCTGACATGAAAGGCTTTCAAATAAAAAAAAGTTTTTTAAAATCTGTTCAGTGGTTCTTGAGATCCGTCGGACCGAACGAACGAACGGAGGGACATCGACCTTTTTACTCCCAGACAGAAAATAAAAACGCTTCGCTCGGCTTCGCCGAGCTCCGCTCAATAATTTTGCTATAAACTTTCCGACCGAAAAGATTCCGACCTAGTCCCGTTCCAAAGAAGAAGCCTTAAAACTTTCGTAATAGTGCATAATTTGTTTATTATTATTAATTGTTTTGTGTCTTTGTTATATTAACTAATCATATGTTATTTTCAGGCTTTTTGTTTCAAAATTTTGGGGGAGACTGCAAGTCCGAAGAACCAGATCACAAAGAAAGAAGAGTAAATCGGGAAGGTTTACGAAAGAAGAAACAAATTTGGGATGGTTTGAACTGAAAGAATATGGTTGGAAATCAGGGGCCGGTTAATTGAAGATTTGGATTTGGGAAATCAGGATTTGGAGCGCCAGTGGTAGACGCTATTTCGACGAAGGGGATAAATGGTGAATGGTAACGACAGAAAAGAATAACGGGAAGGTAAAAATGGATAAAAACAGATATGGGCGTACACTCAAGAGGCAAAGTTAAGGGCTTCGGCCCGTGGTGTTTAGGGGTTCACCACACAAAACGTCCCCCGTTAGCCTCTTTAGAGCACTCCCTTATCTCGTTTGGGAATAAAAAACTGGGTACGGTAAGGTTTTGGTAGGTGCAAAGAACGGCACAGTGGTAATTTTTAAACTGACAACCGGGGATGCCGGGAATTAGAAGGCTACCAGGGGTCCCGAGGTTAAAAGTACACTTTACGTTTCATATTTTTCACTAAATAATTTATTATATGTTTCCCTCAAATATTTAGTTGTTCAAAATTTATAAAATCTAATTATTTGTATTCTCTAATTTGCATATTTCGTATTCATTTCAGTTGTTATCTATGTACAATTAAGCAGGGTTTTATTTCTTTGTAGTCAGTTTTGATTCGGATCTTGATGAAATAACGGCATCGAAACGGAACTTCCTGTTACATGTTATATTTTGCTATTATGTTTTAATTTTTAACAACACTACGATTTTGGTAGCAACAAACTATTGTGAATCAAGTACTAGGCTTACTTTTTGGAGATTCTTGGAGCTGTACGAAATATTTAATACTACTGAGCCGCAGCACAAATAAGTAACCATAATCTCTTATTATATACTTAGTAATAGCAATTTCCCAAGAAAATCGTGAGCAAGTGGCAATAAAACTTACTAGGGGCGATAGGTCAATAGGTCAACGTACTGGTTTGGTAATATCTTAAAGTTTCGGCCCCGGTGTCGAGTGAGAAATATTCCAAGGCGAGAGTGAAGCTGGGTTCCGAATCAATTAGTAGTACTGCTTTTGCAGATGGCAACCGTCCGGACCATCGCATCAAGTAGTATTATTCTTGAGAGGACGGATGAGTAAGGGGTGTGAAAAAGGTAACCTCCTCGAGTCGCCGTAGATCCCACTTATTATTCTTGGACCTGCGTCCGTAGGGCAAGGATCTCCCCATACGAATCCCAGTTCGGTAGGACGTATGGAATGAGAAACTTCAACTGCATAGTAGTCAACCGCTACTGTACAGTTTTAATAACGTGGTTCAGCAGCCGTCCGGTATCGGCCTGTTTAAAATAACTGGCATTAGTAGCTTAAATCTAAGGCTTAGGTTGAGGTACTCAAATAATCGCACGGTGGCAACCGTCCGGTGCCGCTGTGTCAACCCACAAAGGAACTTACTCAAGTACTAAATAACATAAACCCTAACCACTATATATATATATATATGATAAATATATATATATATATATATATATATATATATATATATATATATATATATATATATATATATATATATATATATATATATATATATATATATATATATATATATATATATATATATATAAATCGAATGAGGTCGGCTTTTCTTAATATCGTAAAGAATTAGATTCGTTTCTTGTTTTTTTGTTCAGGGTTTTATTAACGTACTAGCTAGCGTAAAGAATTACGCTGAGATCCTGGTTTTGCTTTTTGTTTTATCTGTACTATATGGCTACCCACTTACTAGGTAGCTTGATTTAGTGATTAGTTAGTGTGATGGTAGTGTAACTTAATATCAAGGCTGAAACCGTGTAGGCCGAAACTTGGTTCTTTTACTCGTTTCCTGGGTTTTCTCGATGTTTACCTGCTTTTAAAGGAACACAACTTGTAGCGCAAAAGAATTGCGTGTGCCTTACTAGTGACAGAGCTTACGTTTTGCGATTCGGCGGACAGTAACGGTACTAAACAATAGTGCCACCAGTAAATTCTGTGGGTGCTTTAATCATCGATTAAATCTTTATTATTAAATCATCATCTTTAATCATCGATGAGTGCTCAATCATCGTGCTTTAAAATTTTATAACATTTTACTAATAAATGTTCTCCGCTACGCGTTTGGTTCGCATGTTCCTATAACCCGGAGTGTCTAGAATTGCGCTACGCTGCAACGCGAAATCTTGGGCGTCGACGTAAATCACGAAAAGCAAGAACACCGGCCACTAGCTTGTTGTGAAGAATATACAAAAGACTAACCCGACGAAGTTGTTGTCCCAAATTCTAGTCGAAATCGAATGATATATTGGTACCGTTGATCTGACCGAATGTCCGCGGACCGTTGATCGCAACTGATACCGTTGATGTGACGTAACGACGTGACGTAGATTGCAACACGACGTAACCCTCGAGGAAGAAACGTTTAGATAATAGCGATGACGACGGTGAATACCATATGACGCAATACCATTGCGTCCGATTTGAGTACAAGGGTCGAAAGACGCATTTACGTCGCGCCAAAATGTCATAAATAGGTTGATGTTGGTGAAGAGGATGCCGCTTGTATTGACGATAATGACACTGCTGCTGATGGTGATGATGATGTCGTCATTAATAACATCGTAGAAAAGGACGATTCCAACACACGGTATGAGGCAATACTAAGCTAAGTAATCACTGAAACAAGTCATCGGGCGTGTAGGTTCGGAACCAGGGAAGTCAAGCCCCGGTGTACCTAGAACCACAAGCCCTGCTCGACCGCCACTTCCGTCACATCGCCCGCTCGGTTACATTGTTCACCAATTGTCCAGTCCACGAACTTCGAACTCCTGTAATAACAAAACAACCACAACAAATACAAGAATCAAGCAATTCTTTGACATAGCTCCCCACCGGCATACTACTGGCCACACCTCGGACCATACAATCATCATGTGACGAATCCCGTCCCTTTTAATACCGATAGCCGTCATAACGAAAAAACCCATTCCAACTCCTACCCTTGCGAAAACAACGCAGAATAACACCTGCTGTTAGGGGTCCATTAGGCTACATGTGGGAATTCCAGTCCAAATCCTCCCAAAACCCAAAGCTTGTCAATTCTCATCTATTATATCCTGCCTTCCTTCTACATCCTAGGATCTATTTTATTTTGTTTTTTTCAAAGATTATGCTAATTTGCATAATCTTTTGTTTTCTTAATTAGCTAACAAAAAGCTACCTGGAGTTTTTGCATTAATTTAGTGTTGCTTTTGACTTCGCAGAGACTAGTGGTGTTATAACGTTTGGACAACTAAGAAAAGAATTCCGCTTCCGGGTTTTGAATTTTGGGCTTTGAATTAACGATTTACCACGTAAAGAATTATGTTATATTTACTGGTTAGATTTTATTTCTTTATTTTCAAAAAGGATTACCTAGCTACGGTGATCATGATAAGCTTTACGTGTTAATTACGTCCAGGTTTAAAGTGTACAGTTGGCTGTTTTACGGTTTCCTAGAGGATTTCAAAGCTTACTTTGATTCGCTTTGATATAGAGAGGTACCGGTGTAAAGAATTACGCGCGGCACAAGGAATTGCAGAAATTACAAGCGTGGTGTTCGAAGTTGTAGTTTGTATGTCTGATTAAAGCATTAACGTTCAGGGCTCAAATGACTTCACAAGTAGGTATATATCTTAGACTGCTTTTTCTTTTTTCGTTCCTTATTTTTAAATAAATACTAGTACTGTTGATAGCATATTAGTTATTATTAGTTACTAATATTTCACAAATTCGGCTATAGTATAGAGTGAGAAAAATACCCGGGAGAGCAGATCAAGGGGTTCTTGGATAGTAGCATCACTTGTTAGGGGCGGCAGCCGTCCAGAGCGGCATTGCAAGTGGTGTTATTCTTGAAAAGACCGGGTGAGTAAGGGAAGTGGAATAGATTACCTCATCGAGGAAACACTCTTCCAAATTACCAACTCGATCAGCCGTGCGAGGATCGATGTTCTTGAGAAATTAACTGAGTTGTCCGGGGCTTGCCACTACCACACAGTTTTTATAATCATAATTTTTATAAAGCGTATCGCGTCAGCCATCCGGGGACAGGTATAGAAATATAACGGCCGTATTCGATAAATCTAAGGAAATTAGGCCAAGGAATTAAATAACCCTGCAGCTGGTCAGCCGTCCGGGGGCCAGTTATATGAAGTCACAAGAGCTTTAATCAAAGAAACAGCTAACCTATCTCTTAATCGCTATCATCGAAGTTAACGCCGTGGTCAGCCGTCCCGGGGCTGCGGATTAAATAAGGTCGGTACTTAGCGTAATTCTAAAGATCTAAGTTGAGGTAATTAGGTGCTCACACCGTAGTCAGCCGTCCTGTGGCCAATGGTGTAAACCTCAAAAAGAGGCTTAATAGAATTAGAGATATCTAAATCTTAAATAATAGACAATAGATAATTTACAGCCAAAAGAACGGAGCATTGAGTGGCTTCTTTAAGAAAAGTATTAGCTGAAATTTTAGGCGATGACGATGTGTAAAGAACCAAAATTACGATACTAAATATTGTCCAGCCAATTGCGGTACCAAAAAATTGTGCCTTACTCGCACCGTTTTAAATAAATATTTCAAATGCAACTTTTGGTGCTCATTTGTGATCAAGCGATAAAATTCACGCCGCTAATCATGTAATTGTCAGTCATCCGGGGGCAATTGCATCGACCTCACAATAGGCTAATTTAATTAGCGATACATAACTCTTAACGCTAATAGAAATATAAATAAAAAAGAGCCAGACGGAATTGAATAAAAAATTGGCTTAAACTGAGAGAAATTGCTAAAACAAAAGTCTTTAGTTGAAAATTTAGAGGTGTGAACATAGACAGTGGTAGCAAAAGAATATGCCCTAATTTTAGATTAATACTTGTATTAAATATTTCACTTTACGGCTTTCGTGATTTATTATCTTAATACAAATGAGATCAGAGAAAGTCTCTCGCAGCGCATAGAAGTCTCGCCTCGCCGTAAAAGTATAAAGCACGTAGAAAGAACGCCAGGTCACGCAGCTCCATCGGCATACTACTGAGCATACCTAAAGATACGCTACAGCTTCAAGTAGACGAACCCCGTCCCAATTTTAACATCCAATAGCCGTTCATTAAAATTTCACATCCAAACACCTACCCTAATCAACAAACCTAAAATATAACATATTAGTGACCACGATTAGTGTTGAAAATGGGAAACAATAGGTAGTACAAGTCGTCAACGATTTTGAAATCAGAAGATGAAAATCAGCCCTAAATGAGCACAAACCAAGATAGAAATTACTTATATAGTAATAAGAATTAATAAGCCACATAATCAGGTCGTTTTTCACAAGCCTGCTAAATTTTGAAAGTAATCGAATTGCCACCCCCAAAGATCACCACCTCATGACGGTGCACAAAGATACTGCGATAAAGCCAAAGAATGTAGATTTAGCGCTAAGTGAAAAGGCGCAAGAAACGACGGTGGACCAGAAGATTACAAGCATTGTCTTCAAGTGTAGCTGAGCAAAACACGAAAGCAACGGAGGATACTGAACTTGCAGAAACATATACAAAAAATTTCAATAGATGTCAGCATTAACTAGCGGGGGAATGTCATGACTCTCCTGGCCTATATATATAGTACATGACCAGCGGTATCAAATTTCTTGGAATACGTTATAAAACCGTTAGTTGTAAATACAAATCATATTAGGTTTTTATCTGCCCATGAGTATCCATTGAGTTTCGGGTTTTTATGCATGGTGGAGAAAATGCGTAGCAGTGGTCAGGATTTTACTGTATGCACTAGTAGCCTTAAGTGAAAGTCTTATCTTTTTAGTATGGTGTTGCAAGCTAAGCCATATTGGAAACTGTTGAGTTACTGGTCTGGGCGTTATTCGTTTTTTGCCGGTTATAAAAAATACGTACTGCGATATGCTCTAAAAACATTAAACTGAGATAATTGTAGATTTGAAGCTTTTTGACGAATTAGTACCCATTCATGAGCGACAAAGAAAAGTATAAACAACGGAAGGGTTGCGAGGGCACTCGCAATAAAACGTTTAAAACAAAATTATGCCCAATCTTTCCTCTTTTAAATATGAGCTATGCCAGTTTCAGGTTCGGAAAGGCAGTGACGAAGTGTCGTTGTATGCTTTTTCTTAATTGAAGCGTGTATAATCACAGGAACGGGAGCTTGAGTATACAGTACTTATCACATGTTTCGTCTGATTCCACGCTATTTGATAAAATTGATTAGTTGCTATTAACACTGCCAAGGCTCATTTTTATCAACACTAGACAAAATATTTAACAGTTCTTACCAGAAGGTAAGACGGGGAAGCTTTAAGCTTACTCGGTAGTTTGAAGAAGTTCACAGAATACTTATCTATTGCATTAAAATTCGAACCTATTTCAGAAACAGGTGGAGCGGCCATTAATAAGACAAACTTATGTCTTGGTAAAATGGATGAGTCGTATTTCATGGTTAAGCCGCTAAAGCTTATTTTACCTCTGTTAGTCAATATAATAATTTTCATTGAATTTTAATATTTTTACGTTTAAAAACGAAATTGAATGTTTTGTTTCGTTTCGACAGTGAAGTTGAGAGCATAGTGCTGCTAGCTAATTCGTCTACAAAGTATGTAGTGGTTGTAAAACATCATGAACATCGACATCGCCGACATAGCGTTTCTAGCATAACGGTGAAATTATTGTTGACAGGAATCGATTCATTTACATTAGATCCTCCTAAAATGTGGCAAGCATCGAGCCAAGGATTAGCCAGTGCAGCACCGTGTTCTGCTCGTAGATAGCGCCGTTGAATATTGGAAACTGAATCGTTTGTACCATGATTGATGCGTTAAATCCAAAAGTCTTATACCAAAATAAGTGAATCAAGTTTGTTGGTGAACGTACATCAAATCATTTCCAACGCTTCTTGGATAGGCACATAAGTGAACAAGGCAGTCACATCAAAGCTAGCCAAAAACTTTTGCTACATTCCGAATTAGTGATCAGTTCGGCAAATTGAAACGAGCGCTCACGGTGTATCGATTCTTCATAAGCGGCTAAGATATAGAGATAAAAAATTGGGCTAGCTTATGCATCGGCGAGTTGACACAGGACATGATAGGCACTGAGCGTTGTTCTGCTTTTGTGTATTTTTCAAAATCGTTTAGATTCATCGAAAGAATAAAGAAGGCTAAAAGCGAGCGATATTAATACTTTTAATAATATTCTTTTAAGCATATTGAGTGATTAAGACGACATTGTTTGACGTTGCATTACACACGTACTCTAAAGATAAGTAGTAAGTAGGATACTATCTTGGACAGTTTGAAGTGCAATTGTCGTATTAAAGGCTTATTAGTAGAAGCTAGTGTAAAATATTATAGCCTACATTTTTGACCAGTTCCTTTGACAAGAGTCATAATCTAAAATGTTACCACTTAAATAGCTAAATTAGGAAGATTTTGTCATACGTGTTCATCATTCGTATACGTCATTGCTCTAACAAAAGAATTTTATCTACAAAAATTTTTCTGACAGAAGGAATCTTACGTTTGTGAGTCTTTTTCGATAATACCGCTTTTAAGTGATTAACGTAAAATATCGCCAGTCCCAATCAAAATGTCTCCTATTTTCATTTGCGTTTTGCGAATTGTAATTTGGCGAACGGTCTCTGTGTTTATTTCGGCCCGTAACTATACATATATTGCTTTTCCATGTTGTTATCATAATATATATTATACAGAAATGAAAAAGTATCTTTAACAGTATATTCTTGTAATGGATCATACAGCATTATTGAAGACGGCAACTGCGTAGCAAGAATAAATCAAAGCATCCAGAATGACTTTGTCATGCCGAGCGGTATCCGACTGATCAATCGAAATTGATGCGTTCGATAAGGAACAGGTCCATTTCGACACAACGACGCTGAATGACGATGTGCAAGACATTGTAAGATGTTGCGAGAAGAAATATTTACTGTTTTGAAATTAATAAACTGTATGTACTGTTTCTATATATCAAGGAGTAGTGCTGAGGTTGATAGCTAAAAATTATTCCATTCATCACGACAACATTTCTGTGCATCCCGAGTGGTGCAGTGAAAAATACTTCAATGTTTGTGAGAACGTTTATAGGAACAAGACGGGTATAATATATTGTTTAGCACTCGGTGTTACAGCTATATGTGCTCATAGGAGTTACCTTCCTAATCATCAATTTACATCCGGCACTGCGGCTACCAGACTAAGGCGCACGGTACATTTTTTCCAATTATGTGTAAATTGAGAATACATTTGCCTTTGCAATATATACTCTTTTGCCGGAACCTCCGTTTACAGCAAACAAATCCTTCAAATAAAAATAAAGCGCGTCAAAGCCGTCACCTGTATGCTTCGTGTTGGGTAATTTTATGTCGAATTGATTTGTGCCGTGGTGCTTGAATCACTGTCTTCTACCGAGGAAAGTAAATATTGAAGAGGCTTTGATTTATTAAATTATTTTATGTATTTTTTGGTTTGACCTTGATTCCGCCCTCATTGTTCGTGGTACGTACGTCTGATTGTCTGAGAAGGGAGCACTGGAAGCCCGGTTTATGTTGATTACATTTTGTATGACGTCGCATTGTACAGTCGTTGATGGTTTTGTTGCAGCTATGGAAAACAGCTAACTTGCTAATTCACATGAGAGAGTTTTGTTTGTTTAATATCGAATCGTCGTTTTGTTTTAGCTACGACACCTAATTCAGGACCGTATTTCGTAAAGTCTAAAACTTCTGAGACACTCGAAGACTCGCCGAGATAATCAAAAACCGCTAGTGCGACAATCACAGTTGTCGAAGCCAAAACTAACGACAGGTCATCCGTTGGTCGAAATGATGTAGTTGCTGTTCGTGGATGCCTAACGCCATTGATATTCAAATGCCCAATGCGCACGTACGCGTGCCCTGTGACAATACGATTTTGTCCATCAATTTCCTCCAACTGGATCAACTAGCTCTGCCAACATTCCCATCTCGTTTGGTATTGACGTTGCTGGCGGAAAGACGCCTTGTGTGTTGCAGGGGTGAAAGCTTTTATAATCCATGTGTGGCTGTGTGACCGGCATAAATCAAACTGCTCCACCGATTTTCATGATCTTGCGCTCATTTGAACAGGGATAGTCATTGAAATAGGAAAAACAATTGGGCATAGTTTCGGTTTTAAACGTTCTATTGCGAGTGCCCTCAAATCTTCCGTTGTTTATACTTTCTCTTGCTCCGCTTATGAAGCGGACTATATCGTCAGTTCCTACCGACACCTATCAACAAGAACGAGACATATAGAATACATCTCTAAAAACGGCAAAAAACCAAATAATGCCCAGACCAGTAACTCAACAGTTTTCCAATATGGCTTAGCTTGCAACACCATACTAAAAGATAAGACTTTTCGATCTTAGCGCAGTCTAGCCATAGCAAAAATAATTCTTACGACTTGCTACGCATTCTTGACTATCATGCATAAAAACCCGAAACTCAATGATATCACGGCACAGAAAAAACTTATATTATTTGTATTTCACAATTAACGGTTTTATAACGTATTCCAAGTATTTTATACCGCTGGTCATGTACTATATATATAGGCCAGGAGAGTCTATGACATTCCCCCGGTTAGTTAGACGTGCTTACATCTATTTGAAATTTTTCGGTATACGTTTCTTGCAAGCTTCAGTATCACGCTGCTTTTGTGTTTTGAGGCTGTAACTACCTTGAATCAATGCTTGGATAATCTCTTCCTGGTCCACCGTCGTTTCTTGCGCCTTGTCACTTAGCGCTAAGTCGACATTCTTTGGCTTTATCGCAGTATCTTTGTGCACCGTTACACTAGGTGGTGATCTTAAGTGAGTCAATTCTAAGATTTGACGGGCTTGCATAAACGTCATTGATATGGCTTTGTGGGTCTTGCTCTGTAAGTAATTTCTATCTTGGTTTGTGCCTCATTTTGAGGCTGATTTTGATTTTGATTACGAAAATTGTTAAAGACCACTTGTATACTATTACTATTGTCCCGTTAAATAATAACATTATGTTTATATTTAACTGGATTGGGCTAAGTTGTAAATAGGATTTTTGACGGCTATCAAATATTTAATCCGAACAGGGTTAACATCACGGAAGTTGTTGCCATAACCAAGGTATCTGCTTGATCATATGTACAGAATGGGAACTGTGTGACCCGCGTTCTTTTGACGTGCTTTATGCTTCCGGCGAGGCGAGATTTATGCGCTGCGAGAACTTTCTCTACTCATTCGGATTAAGATAATAAACCACGAAAGCCGTAAGTGAAAATCTAATACAAGTATTAAGTCTTGAATTTGGGGCATATTCTTTTGTACCACGACTAGCGCACACCTCTAGATTCCACTAATCATTTTCATTCTCACCCATTCTCAGTCTAAGCCACTCTTATTATACAATTACATTGGCTCTTTTTTATTTTTATCTTCTACTGGCGTTAAGGGCTTTTGTATCGCTAATTAAATTAGCCTATTGTGAGGCTCGATGTACAAATTTATCCCGGATGACTGACAATTTACCATGATTAACGGCGTGAACTTTATCGCTTGATCACAAATGAGCACCAAAAGTTGCATTTGAAATATTTATTTAAAACGGTGCAAGATAAGGCACAATTTTTTTGGTACACTCAATTGGCTGGACAATATTTCATATCATTTAACTTTTTTGCACGTCATCATCACCTTGATCTTTCATAATCTTTCTTAAAGAAGCCACTGAATGCTCCTTCTTTTGGCTGTAAATTATCTACTGTGTATTATTTAAGATTTAGGTATCTCTAATTCTATTAAGCCTCTTTTTGAGGTTTACACCATTGGCCAACGAACGGCTGACGACGGTGTGAGCACCTAATTACCTCAACTTAGATCTTTAGAATTACGCTAAGTACCGACCTTATTTAATCCGCAGCCCCGGGCGGCTGACCACGGCGTTAATTTCGATGATAGCGACTATGAGATAGGTTAGCTGTTTCTTCATTAAAGTTTTTGACTTCGTCAACTTGGCCGGACGGCTAACCAGCTAGGGTTATTTAATTCCCTAGCCTAATTTGTTCACGGTATTTAAAATAACCATTTATATTTCTGTTCCTGTCCGGATGGCTTTACGCGATACGCTTTATGAAGTAATTACTGAAAAACTATTGTGGTAGTGGCGGTCCCGGGACAACTAAGTTAATTTCTTCAAGAACGATCCTCGCACCATTAATAGGTTGGTAATCTGGAAGAGTGTTTCCTAGATGGGGTAATCTGTTTTCCGCCTTCCTTACTCACCCGGTCTTTTCAAGATAACGCCCGCTTGCTATGCCGCCCTGGACGAGCTGCACCTAACGGTGATGCTCTCTGCAAGAACCCCTTGATCTGCTCTCCCGGGTATTTTTCTCACATCTATACTATAGCCGAATTTATGAAATATTAGTAACTAATAATAACTAATACGCTATCAACAGTACTAGTATTTATTTAGACAATACAAACCAAAACTTCGAACACCACGCTTGTAATTTCTGCAATTCCTTATGCCGCGTGTAATTCTTTACACCGGTACCTCTGTATATCAAAACGAACCAAAGTAAGGCTTAAATCATCTGGGAAATAGCA
>JASANE010010304.1:0-32492 GCA_030248225.1 Trileptium ribeirensis
ACACACACACACACACACACACACACACACACACACACACACACACACACACACACACACACACACACACACACACACACACACACACACACACACACACACACACACACACACACACACACACACACACACACACACACACACACACACACACACACACACACACACACACACACACACACACACACACACACACACACACACACACACACACACACACACACACACACACACACACACACACACACACACACACACACACACACACACACACACACACACACACACACACACAGTGGGGTCGCTTTGGTCTGTGCTTGGGTTGGTTTGTGGTGGCGTTGTCGTGTGGGGTCTGTGAAGGTGTGCCGGGGTCTCCGCTGGTTGGCTGGGGGCTAAATGGAAAGAGACCAACTGGGAGAGAGGGGGCACGGCGCTCCAGTGACCACGCCGTTGCGACGCCCTGACGATATTTGGCAGCATTTGCAAGTTTTTACTATTACTTATACAGTATTTAATGGCATCGGCCATTTCGGATCATATACTTTTCCAGGCAGTCATTACTGGGCTAATATAATGTGGCTCTTCCCGACAACAAATAGTGGCGGTCAAGCTACGACTATCGTAGCTTGAACTAGAGCGTTGTCAATTTTGAAAATCACATGTTGCTATACTGTGTCTTACGATGATACATAGAGCAGCTACTTCGACATATACGTGCTATACGTTAGTGTCGGAAGGGAGCTAAGGCCGCTACAACCCCAAGTTCTGAGCCGCGTCTACATTATATGGGCGTCCCATCGTAACCCCATACACTTTTCCGGGCGGTCATTACTGGGCTAATATAATGTGGCTCTTCCCGACAACAAATAGTGGCGGTCAAGCTACGACTATCGTAGCTTGAACTAGAGCGTTGTCAATTTTGAAAATCACATGTTGCTATAGTGTGTCATACGATGATACAAAGAGAAGCTACTTCGACATATACGTGCTATACGTTAGTGTCGGAAGGGAGCTAAGGCCGCTACAACCCCAAGTTCTGAGCCGCGTCTACATTATATTGGGCGTCCCATCGTAACCCCATACACTTTTCCGGGGCGGTCATTACTGGGCTAATATAATGTGGCTCTTCCCGACAACAAATAGTGGCGGTCAAGCTACGACTATCGTAGCTTAAATTAGAGCGTTGTTAATTTTGAAAATCACATGTTGCACGATGATACATAGAGCAGCTACTTCGACATATACGTGCTATACGTTAGTGTCGGAAGGGAGCTAAGGCCGCTACAACCCCAAGTTCTGAGCCGCGTCTACATTATATGGGCGTCCCATCGTAACCCCATACACTTTTCCGGGCGGTCATTACTGGGCTAATATAATGTGGCTCTTCCCGACAACAAATAGTGGCGGTCAAGCTACGACTATCGTAGCTTGAACTAGAGCGTTGTCAATTTTGAAAATCACATGTTGCTATACTGTGTCTTACGATGATACATAGAGCAGCTACTTCGACATATACGTGCTATACGTTAGTGTCGGAAGGGAGCTAAGGCCGCTACAACCCCAAGTTCTGAGCCGCGTCTACATTATATGGGCGTCCCATCGTAACCCCATACACTTTTCCGGGCGGTCATTACTGGGCTAATATAATGTGGTTCTTCCCGACAACTAATAGTGGCGGTCAAGCTACGACTATCGTAGCTTGAACTAGAGCGCTGAAATTTTGAAAATCACATGTTGCTATAGTGTGTCTTACGATGATACATAGAACAGCTACTTCGACATATACGTGCTATACGTTAGTGTCTGAAGGGAGCTAAGGCCATTACAACCCCAAGTTCTGAGCCGCGTCTACATTATATGGGCGTTCCATCATAACCCCATACACTTTTCCGGGCGGTCATTACTGGGCTAATATAATGTGGCTCTTCCCGACAACAAATACTGGCGGTCAAGCTACGACTATCGTAGCTTGAACTAGAGCGTTGTCAATTTTGAAAATCACATGTTGCTATAGTGTGTCTTACGATGATACATAGAGCAGCTACTTCGACATATACGTGCTATACGTTAGTGTCGGAAGGGAGCTAAGGCCGCTCAACCCCAAGTTCTGAGCCGCGTCTACATTATAGATGTGTTTTCGCCATCGTAACCCCATACACTTTTCCGGGCGCGTCTACATTATCTGGGCGCAACACAACGTGGTTCTTCCCGACAACTAATAGTGGCGGTCAAGCTACACAATCGTAGCTTGAACTAAGCGCTGAAATTTTGAAAATCACATGTTGCTATAGTGGGTCTTACTATGATACATAGAACAGCTACTTCGACTATACGTGCTATACGTAGTGTCATTAATGGAGCTAAGGCCATATACAACCCCAAGTTCTGAGCCGCGTCTCTTTATGTGGCGTTCCATCATAACCCCATACACTTTTCCGGGCGGACATTACTGGGCTAATTATGGGCTCTTCCCGCAACAAATACGGTCAAGGTCAAGCTACGACTATCGTAGCTTTGAACTAGAGCGTTGTCAATTTTGAAAATCACATGTTGCTATAGTGTGTCTTACGATGATACATAGAGCAGCTACTTCGACATATACGTGCTATACGTTAGAGTCAGAAGGGAGCTAAGGCCGCTACAACCCCAAGTTCTGAGCCGCGTCTACATTATATGGGCGTCCCATCGTAACCCCATACACTTTTCCGGGCGGTCATTACCGGGCTAATATAATGTGGCTCTTCCCGACAACAAATAGTGGCGGTCAAGCTACGACTATCGCAACTTGAACTAGAGCGTTGTCAATTTTGAAAATCACATGTTGTTATAGTGTGTCTTACGATGATACATAGAGCAGCTACTTCGACATATACGTGCTATACGTTAGTGTCGGAAGGGAGCTAAGGCCGCTACAACCCCAAGTTCTGAGCCGCGTCTACATTATATGGGCGTCCCATCGTAACCCCATACACTTTTCCGGGCGGTCATTACTGGGCTAATATAATGTGGCTCTTCCCGACAACAAATAGTGGCGGTCAAGCTACGACTATCGTAGCTTGAACTAGAGCGTTGTCAATTTTGAAAATCACATGTTGCTATACTGTGTCTTACGATGATACATAGAGCAGCTACTTCGACATATACGTGCTATACGTTAGTGTCAGAAGAGAGTTAAGGCCGCTCATACCCCATTCTGAGCCGCGTCTATATTATATGGACGTCCCATCGTAACCCCATACACTTTTCCGGGCGGTCATTACTGCGCTAATATAATGTGGCTCTTACCGACAACAATAGGGCGGTCAAGCTTCGACAATGTGGCTCTTTCCGCACAAAATGGCGTCAAGCTACGACTATCGTAGCTTGAACTATAGCGTTGTCAATTTTGAAAATCACATGTTGCTATAGTGTGTCTTACGATGATACATAAAGCAGCTACTTCAACATATAATACGTGCTATACGTTAGTGTCGGAAGGGAGCTAAGGCAGCTACAACCACAAGTTCTGAGCCGCGTCTACATTATATGGGCGTCCCATCGTAACCCCATACACTTTTCCGGGCGGTCATTACTGGGCTACTATAATGTGGCTCTTCCCGACAACAAATCGTGGCGGTCAAGCTACGACTATCGTAGCTTGAACTAGAGCGTTGTCAATTTTGAAAATCACATGTTGCTATACTGTGTCTTACGATGATACATAGAGCAGCTACTTCGACATATACGTGCTATACGTTAGTGTCGGAAGGGAGCTAAGGCCGCTACAACCCCAAGTTCTGAGCCGCGTCTACATTATATGGGCGTCCCATCGTAACCCCATACACTTTTCCGGGCGGTCATTACTGGGCTAATATAATGTGGCTCTTCCCGACAACAAATAGTGGCGGTCAAGCTACGACTATCGTAGCTTGAACTAGAGCGTTTTCAATTTTGAAAATCACATGTTGCTATACTGTGTCTTACGATGATACATAGAGCAGCTACTTCGACATATACGTGCTATACGTTAGTGTCAGAAGAGAGTTAAGGCCGCTATAACCCCAAGTTCTGAGCCGCGTCTATATTATATGGACGTCCCATCGTAACCCCATACACTTTTCCGGGCGGTCATTACTGCGCTAATATAATGTGGCTCTTTCCGACAACAAATAGTGGCGGTCAAGCTACGACTATCGTAGCTTGAACTATAGCGTTGTCAATTTTGAAAATCACATGTTGCTATAGTGTGTCTTACGATGATACATAAAGCAGCTACTTCAACATATAATACGTGCTATACGTTAGTGTCGGAAGGGAGCTAAGGCAGCTACAACCACAAGTTCTGAGCCGCGTCTACATTATATGGGCGTCCCATCGTAACCCCATACACTTTTCCGGGCGGTCATTACTGGGCTAATATAATGTGGCTCTTCCCGACAACAAATAGTGGCGGTCAAGCAACGACTATCGTAGCTTGAACTAGAGCGTTGTCAATTTTGAAAATCACATGTTGCTATAGTGTGTCATACGATGATACAAAGAGAAGCTACTTCGACATATACGTGCTATACGTTAGTGTCGGAAGGGAGCTAAGGCCGCTACAACCCCAAGTTCTGAGCCGCGTCTACATTATATGGGCGTCCCATCGTAACCCCATACACTTTTCCGGGCGGTCATTACTGGGCTAATATAATGTGGCTCTTCCCGACAACAAATAGTGGCGGTCAAGCTACGACTATCGTAGCTTAAATTAGAGCGTTGTTAATTTTGAAAATCACATGTTGCACGATGATACATAGAGCAGCTACTTCGACATATACGTGCTATACGTTAGTGTCGGAAGGGAGCTAAGGCCGCTACAACCCCAAGTTCTGAGCCGCGTCTACATTATATGGGCGTCCCATCGTAACCCCATACACTTTTCCGGGCGGTCATTACTGGGCTAATATAATGTGGCTCTTCCCGACAACAAATAGTGGCGGTCAAGCTACGACTATCGTAGCTTGAACTAGAGCGTTGTCAATTTTGAAAATCACATGTTGCTATAGTGTGTCATACGATGATACAAAGAGAAGCTACTTCGACATATACGTGCTATACGTTAGTGTCGGAAGGGAGCTAAGGCCGCTACAACCCCAAGTTCTGAGCCGCGTCTACATTATATGGGCGTCCCATACTAACCCCATACGGCCCCGAAGTATATATGAATTCGATCTTAGTTTTTTTTAATTATTGGATGGTGGTATAATGTTTTTGTTGGTTGGGGTAGAATATTTTTGATGTCTGAATAAAATGGGAATAAACTTACCGAGAGATGGACTGTCCGGCATCGCTCGACTATTATGACTTAAAGTGAGGCTGCTGTTCATAGTTGATTACATTGTTTTTTGCATAATACAAAGAAAAAACCAATCTAATCGAAAGCCTATAAAAGCTGCTGCTTTAATACGGAAACGATATTGACAGAAGCGTTTATGGCACACAAAACAACAGGATACAGTCCTACTGTCATCAGGCAATTTGCTACATTAAAGTAATGGAGGGAGACGTGTGACCTACTCCAAAATTTTAATAGCAGTAACAGCCTCGTAAGTCCAGAAGTATCTCAATTGGGTTTTAATCCATGATCAATCGCGGGAAGGAATTTATAATGTCATAGATATGATAATATATACATGGCACAAAATACCGTTTGCTATGATTTGAATGTATCCAGTACCTATTTTATCTAAGTAACAACTCAATGCATAGATCTAACAAGCTGAACGGGCCCGATACAATTTTATGCCAACGAAGTTCACGACAGTATATATCGATGGCTAAAATGTCATCATCTTGGTATTTGGGCTGTCCCATTATGGAGTCGACAGTGGACCAGCAGCGTGCAGTCGAGAGGCATGACTTGTAAACATAATTTCTTCCACCCGATTATACTCTGCGACATGTATCGATAGCGTCAGTTTTAAAATAAGGATTTTGACACCGCCAGGGACGGGCGTACCCTAGGGAGGAGGGCCACCGGACCGTACTCCCCATTAGTTTGATTCGAAGTTCAAATATTTGGCGTGTACCATGCCACGAAATTTAACTAATTTTACTGTAAATCCCGAAATTAGCTACCTCAAATGTGAATCTTGAATGAGACATCCCTGAAATGTAACTCCTATGCACACTCCGGTCGACGGGGGATGCTTTTAGCTAGAATTATGGTGCACCGGGTCTGATGCTACAGAAATATACTAGATTTTGTCTATTTGAGGTTACAACAACTGTCAGGGGCGCAACAAGTTGGGGGGCTGCACTAACCTCACTTTTCGGCAAAAAAGAAATTTTTCCCTTATGGTACACGCAATTTTCCCTTCAGTCACCGCCTCCCCCATTCGAGTGGGCCCCTCCACTTCGGAATAACGTGCTACATTCCTGAAAATTGAGATAAGAACCACTCCGTAAACCTGAAAAATTGTCAACCGCAGGGAGTTACCATATGGGTTCATGTTCATACTTATAGCCAAAAAATGGATATATAACGTAAAGCTTGAAATTATAAAACAACTATTATCTGCACAAATAGCCCTTATCTGATGATATTTTTGTGTACGCATTTATATTAATTTATTTTTGTTTATACGTATGTGCGATGGACATAATATGAGCATTTGAAAAGTCTTTGTGTAAAGTTGTGCTTATAGAATAAGCAAATAACTAAAAAAATATTTCAACTGCGAGCACGCAATTGAGAAAAAGAGAAGAAGTCATTGAAGAAGCCTTTTAAGAACACCAAAAACAGTTGAAAACGACACCGCGACTGGCTGAGAAGTAAATAGACGATCGTTAAAAAAATTGTCAAAAGATGCAAATAGGCAACATACAGTAGCACAAGTCACAAGGATGAAAGACTAAGGTCGAGTAGGGACAAATATCTCCAACAAAATTCCTAAGATACCCAGAAACAACGATTGAAAGTCTGTCTTCAAGTCGAAGTATCACAATCAAAGGCGCCGCCACCAAAGGGGGGGGGAGGAGGGAACAAGGGTGCGGAGCTAATTAGTTGGCATTTCCACTTACCGCCTCCAAGGATACGAAGTATGACCTGCGCCACACTGAAATCCCTTGATCCCAATAATTACCACAAGCTGCCTAGCAGACTAGGCAATATGCAAAGAACCCAAGGTATAACGGCGATTGGCCAAGTGCAAACAGGGATAAAGGTTCACCAAAAATACAAAATATTTATTCAGAGAAAAACATTGAAAGAGGTGTCATGTCGAATTGATACAATAATTATCTAAAGCTGGTTTGCAATATTGGCAACACTGAAACGTAAAATTATAATAGGCGAAAAGCAAACAGGGAGAAATTAAATTTTTGAATTTCAGCCTTCCACTCACGATCACGATCGATGAATACCTTTCTTTATTTTAAACAATTAAAACAGGTTTAAGGTTACAAGGTACGCATGGCTTATTAATTAATCGATATAAATACCCACTGGCGAATCCAAAAATTTATAACTGGTGGACTCGGACCTCGAATAATCTTTGGTCAGCAAACTGTTCTGATACATTTTGTGTTTTTTCAAATTTTAGATGATTCCACTGAGGTTTGATTGGGGGAGGGGTGGGGGCTCGAGCCCCCTCTGTGTATCCGCTAGTGCAAATGCCATTAAGACAACACAAGCCATCCGTTTTGGGTTTCGCTCAAGCTACGGAAATCACAAGCTGCCATGGCACGTATTTCGTTGTTTTCGGTTTACCCGCACTGTACCCTCTGTTTTGACGAGAACACGATCGTTGTTTTGCAATTCAACTCAGGGGAAGAAATCTATTTCATTACACGTATATTTCCCGTTTTTTAAGATTTTATTTACAGAACCTTATGCTGTTTGGACGTTTTAATAACTTTTTAACAATTTTCCTATATATACGTATCATAAACAACTACTGTGTTTCGCCATTGGAATGAAAATAATTTGGATTTCGGAAGTATGTAGTTTTTTAGAACCATTTCCCCAAGTGTGACTTATCATAAGTTACTACCATGACCTTTCGTATAAACATTCCTGAAGACATATTATTTGCTCAGCACGCGATTAACCACTTAGTCTACACTATATGCTTCGCTAAGTTTTATTATATACGAGATTTGGCATTTGGCAGTGACTGTGTTAAGCCGTAAAATCGCAGATAATTAGCTGTAATGAGGTATTTCATCCGGAACATAAGTCTGCAAACGTTTAAGCTGTTAAAAGGTTATGGAAACAGAAGTATATGAAGCCGACATCCAAACATCGGCGGCGGGATGCGGGTGTGCTGGTCGGTGAAAATCCCAACCAACTCGATTAGTGATTATGTATGTAAATATTGAAATAAGTCTGGAGGACAGCCATGTAGGTTTTCCACCCAGACATCTGTCAAATTGTTATATAGATATAAAGTTTGGTGACCAACATGGATATATCCGCACAAAAGCTTCGACATTCGTACTCTACCTCGTAAACCACATTTTTTTCGCGTTGGTGACACTAATATGTTCCACATGTATATGATGAACAATGAATCATTTTTGACCACCCATATCGCAATAACTGTGTCCAACTAAAACAAACTCGAAACGGTCGAAAACAAACCGCTGTATTATCAAGCCTGACCATTTTTAACTGCAGAGTAGGTGTATGGCTAACGTAAAACATCTGACCATCATAGACACGGTTAGTCGTTGAGTGCGGTGAGCCCTGCTTTTAAGGACCGGGCTACATAAAAAGTACATCCTTGTTCCAGCTGTTAGAATGAAAGGCACATCGCAAGATAAATTTTGCTGTATTGCTAAAGACATCAGTTTCCGTCTACTGGTGTACCAAATAAATACAAAAAATTTTTTTCCTAAATCAACACCTGTAAATGCAAAAAACGAATGAATGGAAAAACTTATTTCTTATTAACTTGAAGATAGCTTTAAAATCAAGAAGTTTGAAAAACAAACGAACGGGAGAAGCAACCAACGAAAAGTTCAATATAACTTTGGCTTAGGTATTCGATAGATATTAAACTCGTGGGTCGTACTGATATGTCTCTAATGTCGGTGACATGAGGCACATGCGCAACGGTATAGCGGCCCGGTATATACCATTTGTTTGCTTTCATGAGATACAATGCCAAGCCTAGCTAACACGACAACGGTAAAGAGACCAACATAGAAACAGAGAGAGAGAGAGAGAAAGAGCCGAGCCAGTACAGTATACAGCGGTGCTTGTGAAAGAACTACTAACATTAGACAAACAATGAGCGATATTGTCGGCAAAAGTTGGCACCCAATTGTTGTTTCTCCACGCCAGAACTATAATGGCTGTGACGGACGAAAACGCTAGTACAATGCCGCATTAATAATATAAAAGAAAAATAGTACTGTATGATAATGACTATATAAATATTGGTTCCAATTATATACACAGTCAACCTGTTGGAGTTGCACAATAACAGGGTTTAGCACTATATTCCACCAATGTTAAAAGGTTTAAAGGCAACAATACTATAAGAACGGTCAAGATACCGCAGCCGTTGTAGTTTCACAAATGCGATAAACATTAATACGACATTCATACGAGTTCGCGATTATTGAAAATAGCTACCGACTAAATTGGTTCTTGAAAAAGCATAATCGGTTCCATTTAACGTGTGCTAGACGAACGACCTGAGAAACAATCATTGGGTCTTTCCTAGAATTCCTCCACCGTAAACCTAAACCCCACTTAGGCTTAAGTTTTGGCTCACGATGGGAAGGATGATCTTAGCAAGGCAGTGGGGGATTGGCCGCAGGCCGCGGTAGGACAGGGGTAAGCTAGATCGGCAACCAAAAATTTTCCCTAGTCTCCCTACTTTTTAACCTCAATAAATTCTTCCCCAATTTCCGCATAAAATGTTTGTAATTTTGCTAATAATTGTTATACTTTTCCTCGTGCCCTAGGCGTGGACAGTGCAGAGTTTCAGGAGTGGGGTGCTAAATATGTCGCAACCCTTGAAGGATATTAACCTCCACCGCAGCATGAACACTTACGTCAACATTTATTATAAAACGAGCGAGCCTTAATACTCATATCACATGTCGTCATTTAAGAGGAGCAGGCGAAGAGATAATGTCTATAGTAAAGGGCCTAACGTTACATGTTGTCCTCTTATCCGTTCAAAACTGGAAACCTGGAGCATTTCCGACATTGTACATTTTTTATAAACTGTCAAGACAAAATCTTTACAACCGTTGGCCAAACTGTTGGTCCGGCGCGTGCTCAACTGTAAGGGTGAAATGTTTCAGCCACCAAACTTAAACCCTTAACCCAATGTGTGGTAAACAGTCGGAGCAAAATATCGGCCAAATTGTTTGAACCGGCAGGTGAGAAAAAATAATTCAGTCTCAAAAATTATTAGGACGACACGTTTATAAGTGGGCAAATTTAAGGTTGAAACGATCATTTGGTGACATAAGCAAGGCTAAATTGTGTCGTTGACGATGCCGATAAGGGCAAAGGATAATTGCTTTATAGACTATGTTCAAACGTGTGGCATATTTTGGACAATATATACGAGTTGGTTTTTCTTACAGTAATGCACTCTATGTACATACACATAGCTATATATATACCTTATCTGTACTATTTGCTATTTCCTATACTTCATTTCAGTCATGTATATATAACCTGGAAACGTTTAAGACTCAACGAAATGGAGTCGCTGTTCACAGACGTATGATGGAGACCATGAAGACGAGGGTCGTTAGAAGTTATGATTGAGCACGCATTAGAGCATCAGCAGACGGTACAGATGACGCCCAAAATACAAGCGTAAGACTCAAATCAGTAACCTACTATACTAAAATAAAGACAGGACAAGACTATAATACAAAAATCGTCAACAGGATACAATCATCAACAGGGCTGCAGTTGTACCAAATTGATAACAAATTTAGTTCTTAAAAAATAATCAGTAAATACAACTAAATCAATGTAAGCAAGAGTTAAAATCAGACAACGAACCATTTCTCAGTGGATTGAAAAAAAAACCGAGCTAGCGCTTTTTGAAACATGAAAGCCATGTGTTCGACCGAGTCAAGTATATAATCACAATCTCCAAGCTTTGTCGAAAGCAATTAATCACATCTCACGCAAATTCAACAACTGTATCTAATAAATACACACACATAAATGCAAAACCAAAGATCAATGCATATATATGATATATGACTGCAGTAAAGAATCTTAGCGCTTAGCAATTATGGTGCCGAAACAGTTGCCCAATAACTCACACAGCCAACGATGCACCGACCACGTTGGTTTTGTAACCAAGTGATGACCTTTTAGTGACCCAGTAACAACAATTTGTTGACCAATGCCGATGCATCATGTGAGTTGTCTGCAACACTGAAGAACGCCCATGACAATTACTACCGGAATTCACGATTCTTCTAGGCTGCATAAATCCTGTTTGTTGCAATGAAGAATGTTTTGAATAATCAGAAAATATACAAAAATTGGTTCGGAATCTCATGAACCGGACGAACAGTAAACCAATTTGCAGACGTGAAATATTGCCTATATACTTTATCAAAACCATTTTAGGTCTTGCATCCTCAGTTACATTTGTCAGCTCCGTCGTAATCAGTAACATTTGTTTTATTGTTTGTTAATAATCATATGGTTTGTGGTTTGTCTTATACAACGAAGTAAGACCAGTGGGTCTTAGACTGTTGAACCCGATGTGATTTTTAGCATAACGACGCGAACAAAGCGATCGAAAAAAAAAAAAGAAATACGCAGAAGACAACACGCAATTTAAGCAACACGAAAATCAAAAGGGCCCTCCAGCGCGTAAATGGTCAATTTTGAAAACAGAGATAAATCTACCACCCGACACAAAGATATACCCATTTCGACCACTTTTATGGCACAAACCTTTCTACTATTTTTTCTTCCTGCACCACTTGACACAAAATTCAAACCATCTCCAGAAGAACATTCCTATATACAATATCGACCCACGAAAAGACAACCCGCGCAAATCAGCGCAAGTCCACATTTAGACACAGGGAATACCCAAAATCCCCAAAACCAAAATACATCAACACCCCGAGAACACACCGATCTACCACCCCACCACTGCACTAAACAAACCAACACGAATATATATAAAATATATCATATCATCTCCTCTCCAACAGACACCCCTGCACACCAAAACTACCAACACCCAACACAAATAGCTATTCACAAAACACCACAAGAGCCACACACATAACTCTAAAAAAAATAAATACACTCTCGCAACTAACCAAAACCCCAAATTCAACCCAAAAAATAAAACCCCCCCCAAAAATCCAAAACCCCCACTCACACGCCATCTAGATCATAGTTCAGGGCAAATCCCCCCATCGCTCCAACCCCCAAACCCCCCCCCCCAGAGGCCCGACCCCCCGTATCATCAAACACGGGCTAACATTAGAGTGCAGGGAAGTGTCATACTCTTCTCTAATGCACTGTTGGTCTTACCTATACGATGGCTCTTCATGTGTTCCACTTGTCTATGCAACACGGACCTAATTGAGAACTGTTTGACGTTATGCAGTGTGCAACTTAAGGACTGGGAAGAAGTTTACCATGTACTGCTATACATAAAGCTAATGTTCTTAAAATGTGATTCGAGCTCAATATATACGTGATCAACTCAAGGGAAAGCGAAATTGATCCATGCCGTTTTGAGATTTATCATCGCCATTCAGCAATTTTATTAAAGTTCATCATGACAATTTTATAGAACATAACACTGGGTGATATTCATGTATTTTGTCATGTGACCATATATCGGCCTAGACACCCAAGGCTTGTAGGGGTACCCCCAAGGTGTCTAGGTTGTATTTGCTATACCCTCATGGTTTTGGGGGTATCGACTAGCTCTCGTAGGTTATTCGAGGTATCTTCTGCCCCCCCAGATTTTAAAGGGTGTCTCTCCGAAAATGACCACATAATAGGATAAGAGAAAGGGTGTCTAGGATGCATTTGCTCTCCCCTCAAGGCTTTGGCGGTATCGACTAGCTCCCGTAGGTTATTCGGTGGTATCTACTGCCCCCAGGTTTTAAAGGGTGTCTCTCCAAAAATGACCACAAAATCAGATAAGAGAAACTAAATGAGCAGGACTAGGTGTCATGCTCCTTCAACAAAATTTTCATAATGAACTCGACTGTCTTTATAAAAAGCCTATAACAGAAATATATAGTTTGCTCTGATAACATTTTTTGTTTATTTTAACCGCTTTGACTTTAAAGTTTTGACACATTGGAATTTTGATAATTTATTGTGAAAAGATTGTTAAAAATTAAGAGAAAAACTTATATTTAGCTCATTTTTTGAGCTATTGCTTTACTGTTTTTAACTCAGACCAATTGTTTGAACAAACAAGCCAAGTGTTGTTGATGTTTGATAAATTAAATTCTAAGTCTGTACAAAATTTTGCTGATATTAACTATTTACGAAAACTTTTAATTACCTTATATGAACGTCATGGGGTAAAAGTCGAATGCAGACACCTTTCGAATTCTTTAAAATCAGGCAGGACTCAAGCATTTAAGCATACGCAAGATATTTTGAAAGACTAAGCAAACGGTTAGTAGACTGACAATCGGACAACTATATATTAGTTGTAGCCATTTGGATTAGTGAGAGTAAAATTAGGCAACTTCCGAGATACCAATTTGCGTTATTAAAGCATTTGCCGGCGAAACCTGGCTATTTCGCACCGTTGGCATATGCACCTCATGTTCGACCCAAGTTTGTTTAGTATATATATAGATCTTTATTTTAAATAAATATTTGTATTATTCTTAATTCAGGTTAAGTTGCTACCTAGTTATTTTAGCAATTAGTTGTCTTACCTTATACAAAATAATATATATCTTAAACTGTAGTCTCACTGGATACATACACAATGTATAACGGGAACGAACGGAGCTTCCGAGCTCAAAAACCCCGCAAAACAAGCACCCCAGTTCGTACTCGAACAAGCATGTTTTATTACGTAATTTTTTACCTTTGGCAGTTGTTGATTCATCTCGAACCGATATTGAACGAAGTCTTGACGGCATCAATGTTCAAAACCAGCAAAATCGAGTAGTGATAGTTTAAGTTAATAGCTATGTAACCAATTATTATATTTATAATCTATATATAATTTAGGAATTACAATAAAGTGTGCCCATATTGAAAGCGCTAATAGTGACACGTTTGTCTGGTGCCCACAAAATTGTCTATGATAGATGGCATTGATCTACCGGGTCATTTGGGGTCACATCTATGACCGGGTCACCGCATCACAGTATAGCAGACAATATTGCCCAGGTCTGGTACAGAAGCCAAAAGCACTCTCCTCTACTTAAGACAACAGAACAGCGTCTTTTGCCTTCCTCTTTATCTGTTCGGCTTTTCCACAGAGGCAGTGGAAACTCAAGCGCTGATAAATCAAGCACTGGAACGACGATTGCAATTCGCAATAAAAATTCGACCACAAGGATAAAAGGTTGACAGACGTATGTTTGGCTGCATTTGAGTTGTGCAACCAGGAAACAGAATTTACAGCCTTGGACAACAGCAATATGTATTCCTTCTCACACCCGTTTCATATGTAAGCACTTTCAAACTTCTTGCAGTTCTCGTAAATCAACTTCAAACGATGACAAAACATATTCTCAGAAAACCTAATTTTGGCCAAGACTATAATGGTCTCTAGCTAAGACCCTACAGAAAACGCAATTTTAGCAGTTTGCCGCGCAGAGATTCACCAGTTGCGTAACACATTTTCATATATGGATTCGCAGAATTGTTATACGTTGGCTGCTCAGGAAATCGCCTTGTCACTGGATTACTATCACAACTGGGTTACCGAGACATCCAGGGACTTCCAGGACACGTCACGAAGTAGTAACCTGGACCATCTCTGGTCTATTCTGAAATACTGGTCCATCTGTGATCTATGCTGAAATAAAGATGGATATTGTAAAAATAGTCGTGACTTTTTGATTCCTCCCAAGCGATTTCTCTATAAGCACACTCGATAGTGTATGTGAAATTTGTTGTAATTTTGGTGCTCATGTTAACACAATTATTGCAATATAGGTATGCAATACAGCTTATAAACGCTTGAGTTAGGTAAGTTTTTGCTTACCAAAAGCACAGCGAACGCAAGGTTCCAAACCTATGAAATCCAAATAAATTATTTAAATACGTCAACAACAAATGCTTCGGTAAGAGCGGTATTAGTACCTAGAAAAATAGTCAAGGTGGGATTACTACTGACGATGATCGACGTTCAAATTTACTAGCAAATACTTTTATGCTGTGTTTACTCCGTGTGATAGGCAGTTTCCTGCAATAACAGAAGCTCCCGACGGTATTGAGTTATCGTGGACAAAATTCACGCCTGATATCATTCATAAATTCATGGCAAAATGAAAAAATAAACATAGTCAAGCTCTAGACAAGTTTTCTCAGTAGTTTTTCAAACAAGTCTGAGATGTGTTGTGTATGCCACTTTCTCATATTTTCGAACAATCATTCATAAATGGCGTTTTACCTAGCATTTGGTCCTGTTCGGATATTGTAGCCATCTATAAGAAAGGATCAACTTCCGAACCACTTAACTATCACAAACCTTCAATCTGATCTAGCTGCTCCGAGCTTGTGGAATCGATAGTAAATGAACAATTACTAAATTACATTTTATCTAACAATTTAATAGTAAAACAACCAGCACGGCTTTCTTGTGAACCGTTCTGCTTGTGCACACCTTTTAGAATGTTTCAATGGCTGGTGCACTGCACTCGACATTAGAAATTCAGTTATTGTTTATATCGATTTTTCCAAAGCGATTGCTACGGTATCACACAAAAATTATTGCAGAAACGTTCATCTATTGGCATTATAGGGTGTCTAAAAATGTATTTAATCTATTTTAAAACAGATGGTTTCGTGTAAAAGTAAACGAAACATTCTCTAAGTATTATGTAGTAACATCAGAGGTTCTGCAAGGCAGTGTACTCGGTCCTTCAATGTTTCCGTGGTATATACCAAATATATCACTAATTATGTAATGCCTAATTGTTAATGGTAAAATTTTTACGCTTAAAGTTACTTTATGTTCATTATTCTGCAAACGAGATCGGTCAATCCATGTGTTTCCAAAACGCGTTCAGTAAAATTGAGCAATCGGGACAAAAATGACACTTTTAAATATCTGCTTTAAAATTCGACTTGTTAGGGATTGTTCGACCAGTTGCCAAAAATAATAACATTTTACGGGACGTCAGTCACAATCTGAAAAGTATTTCTCACTGCGGAGCTGTAGCCATACAAGCACATTCGGCCTAAAAATATGTTATTCCGATGTTTTCTGACAAATGATGAACATATCCTACTACGATCTCCGTGGAATAAGGTTGGCTTGACCGATAATAAACCACGTTGTTGTTGTAAGCAGCGTCGAAAACTAAGATTACGTTGGAATTTTACGCAGAGTTAGAGTGATCTTCCCTTACCAGAACTGTGTTACAGCAGTTTATTCTGTGTCCTATTAGTTATACAGGTTAAAAATACATTTTTAATACCATAAAAAGTTTTAACAGAAACACGCTTTGAACAAACTGATGTCAGAAAAAGGAAATGAACTCAGAATGCGCAGTAGCATGAACTAGAAATGAACTCAGAGTATTTTACACTGAATATAATTCTAGTAAATTCTTATAACAAGCTTTCTGAACAATATTTTGTGAATTTCATACTCTTCGGCTGGTAATTGAACAAACTTCGCAGCATTGAACGGCACCACTATGATTAATTGTTAAGCTGACATCGATATCCGATTTTGAATTTTGACGACTCGACACCAAACGACAGTACCGGAGATGGTACCTTAACAGTTATATATATTAAATATATAGTAATTATTGCTGTCCCAGAAAACTGGTGCGCAAATTAATATTAATTATCGACTACTTAAGACTAACACCTATGGCAAACAGGAGCACAGCGCTCTATTTGAACGTGGAAGGGGGATGGACTTAACAGTATATGCATAAAGGAAAATTGCGGGCGCTATACCTTTTATTGCCGAAAAGGGGTGGCATTCCCCTCCCCGTCCCTCCCGATATAAAACACAACCGGATGCTAGCAGTAGAATGTAATGTAGCAGCAATCTGCATTGAAGTGAGGCCGGATAGTTACAATACAATACAATGAGTTTACTTGAAAATACATTGGTACATTTTAAAGGCAAATACAGTTGTAGAAGATAGCTGAAGAAGTCGGTAAAGCGTGTGCTTGTGAATCCAAAAGCAGTAGGTCGTGGATTTGAATGCCAAATCAGAGCCCATCTTTTCAGCCAGTTGGTTTTACATTCATTTGTTACCAAACACTTATCATAATCCAAAATACAAAACTGTTTGCGTAATACTAGTGCCTAGTTTTGAACTTGTTTCGAAAAGTTTTCCGGAATAAAATGGTTCATTTGAATTAACGATCACATAGCACTGCATGTCTGGTGCTCGCTCTTTTAAAGTACTATTGAGAATAAAACTTTCGTGACTAAAATTTGTATCATATACCAGCATTATATAAATAATTTATATAATATTCATTTCTTCATTGTACCAAAAAACGGCGGGCTTTTCTACTGCAAATATTGCGTGAAATTATGTTTTATGCATCTAATTATATTGTTGTTACTGCAATGCAATACGATCTGCTAAGTGTAAACTATGTTATAGCCGTACAAATATGACAATAAATGTTAATAAATTATGATAATAACTGCAACAATGAGTGAAGTAAGCGACGACAGTATGCACTGACACGTTCAAAAGTACACAGAACACATTGCCAAACTCAAATGCATTGTATAAATCGTAAGTCCCATACGTATGCTGTGTATACACATACTGACAATTTCACTCTTACATATATGATTATCATACAAATATCTGTTCGTATATAGTATTTAAATACGTATTCGAATATACTCGATAACTCTGGACATAAATACTTAACGGCTCCAATGGCGATATCCTAATCACTGGAAAACTAGATGCTGCGCTGAGACCGTTGGGCTGATAGCATTAATTTAATTTTACTTAGATAAATGACATTTATAATATTATGCTAGCGGTAATAAAACCGCAGAACAATAACGATGATGTCATGCTGTATTATACATAAACCTAACGTAATGATTATGTCTGTGAACATATGAGTCAAATTGGATCAGTTTTGAATAAGTTACAATCAGTAATAACAAGTGCGCATTAGGGAAGAGTATGACACTTCCCTGCACTTATATACATGTAAAGCCGTGTTTGACGATACGGGTGTTTTCGGCCTGCCTCCCCCCATTTTCTGGGGCAGGGTCGACATGCCCCGACCCCCAGTTTCTGGGGGGGGTAGGTCGGAACCCCCCAGTTTTTCGGAAGCATCAATCGGACCCCCAAAAAACTGCGGGGTTGTCGGTTTATCAGCAGCTGCTTATAAACCGACCTCTCCAAAAAGAACTGGGGAGGTCCGAGCTACCCTCCCAGAAACTGAGGAGGGTAAGGCCGAAAACGCCCATATTATCAAATACGGGCTAACATGTGAGTGCAGGGAAGTGTCATACTCTTCCCTAATGCACTCTTGGTAATAATAAAATGGACCCTTTAGATGTAAAAACACTCCAGCTCAAAAATGGTAAGTTTGAAGAACCTCCAATAATCGCGGTATATACTGTTTGACTCTTACGATTCGTCGATACAGCTAAATAATCACATTATAATCATATGACAATTTTTATTTTGATTTTTTGATTACTCGAACATTTGTGTAAAATTTTTTCTCATTATATGTATAATATTACATACATTTCGAACCACATTGACGAGCTGAGTCGAACAATATCGAAATCAAGTGAATTGATGTTTAACGCTTAGGCTAAGACTTACGATTAGGAATTCACATAATGGGATTTAGTCCCTTAATTCATGAATAAATTTAGCTAATTATGAGAATTGTGAGACCAATCGACTCAGCCCATCAAGGGCTCGTTGAATCGCACATTAAAGTTTACATCTACTGCTACTAAATAGGGTTTGGGACGTATCACAGAACAGACCCCATAAAATCGATTTTTTCTGTTATGCACCCCACCCCGAATTTGGTCAATTTTGAAGACACAAAGCAGATTTTGGTATCATTTAAGTCAGCTTAATGAAGCCGTTCTGAAAATACTCAGTTTACCAACATCACTAATTTTTTTCGATTTTTTAGGTTCCGTTAGTACGTATACACTCCTCGGGAACCGAAAAATTTTTTTCTTCGCAATATGGTCATGTTAGATACCATTCAACTCGGCTTGATGCGTGAAATCTACTGGTGTGTATTTCATTGATTTCTAAGCCACTGTTGGAAAGTTATGAGAGCCCAAGTAACCCTGATAGGCGTTACGTTTTATAACGTTAGAAAAAAGAACAGCTTAAAGCGGATGGTTCGTGTGATGGCAGCCCCCAACTTAGGCTTAGGCTTAGTGTATGTTTCATATAAGGACCTTAGCTTAGGCTAAGACTAAGGCTTAGGTTGTATATCGAGCACGGCATGGCCTGCATTTTATTTTCGCCTCTCAGAGTTACTTGGGCCCTCATAACTTTCTAACGGTGGCGTAGATTTCAATGAAATACGATAGATGTAGATTTCTCTCATCAAGCCGAGTCGAATGGTACCCAAAATGACCATATTCCGGAGAAAAAAATTTTAGGTTCCCCAGGGAGGACTTAAGTACCTCAAAAAATAGAAAAAATTTCAGGGATGTGTGTGAAATGAGTATTTTCTGAGCCGCCTCATCGAGTTGAATCCATTGATACTAAAATCGGCCATGTATCTTCAAAATTGAAATCATTCGGGCTGGGGGATAACGGAAAAGAACCATAAAATTTACTTCGATTTGCCACTAAAATTAAATCTGTCGGTGTCTTTCTTCGCACTAGTATATAGCATCGATGTTCTTTCCACATGCAAACCTCCTAAGGGCGCATCCGGTGTGACAATTTGAGCGAAATTTTACTTATAACCTAGCTGCAAACGATAATACCAAAAACGGGTTTATATGAGTTTGAATCATGGTATTGTTTGACCCGAATAGGTGGAGATATATCCACAATATTGCAGAGGAAGAGGCGTGGTCTTTATTGCACCCAACAGAAATAAATTAGCCAACTACATCGAACGGTGGCTCAACTATTAGAGCTGCAACAATCTTTCATGAATTACAAAGTATACAACGTAATTATTGTAAACACTAGCTATATGATATATTTTATTAAAACGTCGAAATTTGTATTTCCGATTTTATGTATTTGAAGGTGTATCCTATTCATTATAGAACCTATCGCAATCTGTGTATGATTCCTAGGTGATGCCTGCCCTTGCCTACAACGTAACATTATATGCGATCATGTTCATCCTAGAGTTCAACAATTATATAAAGAGGATGCATTTTTTCGAAATTAATGTCTTTTACCGCCTAAGGGTAAACCCAACGGTAATTATATAGTTTTTTTACGTAAATTGAGAATGTTGGCTCTCGCAAAGACTGAAAATCAAGATGTGAACCGACGAATTTCGGCCTAAGTTAAAAACAAATACTTGGAGATACCTAAAGGATATGAAATTTGGGCCTGAAAATGGGGTGTTCCATCACTGCTTGGGAATGGCGGACGCACATTCAAAAGCTTATAACACTATATGCAGTATATACTCCATTTTATGTCCATGGGTAGTACAGATGAGTCCCCAATTTTTAGGTTCGGCTCGGCTAACAACTACGTGTTCAGCAGTCGAAACTTGCTAAATGACCACGTCGCTACTTCGTAATCACTGCTACTGTATAAAATAATTTTAGAAACGTAATACTCTTGTGGTAAACCGGTGAATCACAAGCACTGAAATAGGGCTGTCTGAAACAGGCAAGCAGCATTATTGTCTGTGTCAGTACTGGAATTCTAATTTGAAAATATTAACTAACCTTAGATTTATATAATACGTGTCGAACATCTGTCGAGTATTTAAGGATTAGATTTGTTTTGTTCAGGGGGTTTACGGGGACGGCAAATTTTTGAAATTTTCAGGAACTCGTTTTTTTTCCAATTTAACTGAATGTTTCCCAATTTTATGAAATTTTTTCTAAAATTGTCAAGTTTTTCTCAAAATTATTCTTCAGGATGGTACATTTGACTTAAGGGTGTCCCACCCGTAAAGGTTGGTAGACACCCCCAACACCCATCGACACATATAGTTTATATGAGCCTTAGAATTCTGCCGCCCTCGAATCTACCGCACTAAATTATTCCTTTTTCTAGCATTATATATAACACAACTCCCCTCGGGGGCACTGCCAATTATAACGTCCGCCTAATTTCGTTGTGCTGTTTTTGAAAAACAGTAACAACTGCGCTTATTTCAATAGTATCCTAACATTTGCTGATAATTGCGTTCAACCAGTTGATGTAGGAATAAATGTAAGATGACCAGTTGTTGGTACGGACATATGTGTGTTTGGACTGTGTTGTAGTACCGACCGCGTGGCCAACATCCTGTCCATAATTTGTAATATCGAGACCCACGATGGACATTTCAAGCAACAGCTAATTCAAATTCCACTCCCTTTTGTTTCCACCAGGTTTAATGCTGCGGAACATTCTGCTCTCAGCTGTTGGCACTTCGATTTATCCCGTACTGGTTAGGTACACCCCTGTTAGGGTTCATATTAAATTTTTATGCTAACGAGCCTTTTTGAAAACTAGGCTCGGCTCGTTAATACAAACTTAGGCTCGAAGCTCGGCTCATCGCGATGACCGTTGGACATCTATGTATATTTCCATGTATACTGAGCACTTTAAATTTAGAGCATGAGTTTATTCCCATTTAAAAAAATTCCAAGCCCGATGAAGCAGCTAAAATAGTTTTTTCTTTAGTCATTGCTGAATGAAATCATTAAGCAGCAAGATAATTCATACTGTTAAATGGATTTGATTTTGTTAAATTTGGTTGCAATCCTTAATCGGAAATAAAAAAGGGTTTACCTCGTGTTCTGTTTTAATTCGTTTATTCACTGGCCTGTTAATATTGTCATGTAGCTACTTTCTAAATAAAAGCTATATTTTATACAGCAGCTGCTTATATGATGCTGTCAGGGCGTGTTCCATGCAGATTATTCCTTAATGGTTAAGCTCGCAATGGTTGACTGTCTGAATTCAAAAACCTCCAACTAATCAATGCAATTATGACAAGTATATAATTGTTCCAGCAGTCGAAAGATTGGCGCAACAAGATAGCTCAGGAATTAAGGGTGCCATAGCGAGCCAAACGCCAGATTAAAAACTTAGCCAATATGTTAGCAATCCGTGGTTATTGGTAATATATACCAACGTTACATTCATTAGAAAAATATGCAATTAAATGCAGCCTACAGTTATCTATAACTGTGCAAATAAGAACATTTTAGTGGTAAGGCTCCAATTTACTCAACTAATTTTGTCCATGTATTCGCGTTCAATAAAGAACTATTATTCCTGTATCGGTACTAACTATACTGGTTTCACAGAAAACTGCGTGCAGAAATCGGGCAGATTTATCTCTTACGGCCCTCCGTAAACACGAATAATACAATCTGTTATGACACATTTGTCTCCAGAAATACAACACAGTGTCAACTAGATATGTCCACATCCCTTTAGTAATCGACAACCAGCTTTTTTCTCTATCCATTCTGCGGCTCAAGTATATATAATTCTGAGTTGCATTTAAGTATAACACTACAAAAAGCAACAGATTAGTGCGAAGGGTTCGTTTGCGGTAGCCCATCGGCTAAAGGCTTAGGCTTAGTCTAAACAGGCACGCAACCACTTCTGTTGAAGAACAGGCCAAATTCAGGGGGCAAGCAATTTTTAGAGGGTGAGTAACAATTTTTTGTTTTTATAAATCTCTCCATTATGTGAAATTTACACAGACTTTGCAAAAATAAAAATCACAGAAAATATTTGTACTAAGATAACTGATACAGCAGAGCAAATGTTCAGTTCGATTCTCCCATTTATAGTTATTAAAAATAAAAGAGCACTTCGCAGTTTAAGAGTAGGAGATTGATCTTTTTCAACTGTCTTCTCAAGGGGCAGGCAAATACTGACATGGTGCATGAGCCTAAGTCTTATATAAGCACCTAAGCTTAGACTAACAAAAGTATATGCCATATTATATAACACTAAAATAATCTATATATACTTGTAGTACTGTGTGTATAATGTATACAGTGTTTACTTTGCAGTCTATACAGTTAAATACACATAGTACCGAGAGAAACCTACGAACGATAGTGACTAAACAACTCTTTATTGTTGAACCAGGGTAGAGAGACTGAACCTCACCGCTGAAAAGCGGTCATACAAAAGAGTTTCACAGATGAAAATTCAATTTTATTGAACGAACGTTGTCGTCAACTTTTCCAACCCTCCAAATGACGGACCGTATTTTTTTTCTACAAAAAACGAACCACTACGAAGCCATTGTTGAACGAATGAGTCCTGGTTTGATGCGAATACAGGAAAATGTATTACGACAATACCTAGTGCGAGATTAGGTACTACTAGAAAGGTTTGAAATTTTCAGAAAAATTCGGTCTATGTGCAGCAAGAAAGAACGTGAGATGGAGATAGTTGTGTGTTCCGGGGCTGTGGCTTGAATAAGAATATATTTTGTGTAGGTAGGGAATGTAATTTATTTATCTGCATTAAAGAATATAATTTTGAGGTTATTTTCCCTAATATATATTTCCAATAAAATAGTTACCTGGGTTAAAATTAAATGTGCGTGTTGGTAACGTTAACTACGTTACGGTAAGTATTACTGGGGTGTCTGCGATGTATAGGCGGTACGCATCGTGAACACTTAAAATTTTTTTCTATATAGATACTGGGATTAGTAATGTCAGTTAAACTGTTTAATGAAATACATACTTTGAAAAACTGTCATTTTTTAGACGAGAGCACGAAGAAATTTTCCTTTAATACTTACTAAAATTATTCTACGTTAACGAATATGTCGTTGTTTCTTGATTACTGCCCTGATCCAGGGTTTTGGTTGTAACAACGACTATAGCTAAAGCATTGTCGCGCAATGATAAAAACAATCATCTGTTGTATGTGTTCTGGTTCACGAGCAGGAATTAGGAACCAGAAAGAAGGCAGGTACCACGCCCCCCGAAATCAAGTTGAAAAGACACGTCCTTTATTCTGCCGCCGAACCCGCTCAGAAAATAAACGCAGATTGCAAAGTTTCCCAAGATTTTCCTTAATTTTTGTCAATTTACCTAAAATTTTCCGCGCGCTTAACGCACAACCCCCTTCCATTATGCTCACCCAAGGATTTACCCAAGGATGTGTTTATCCAAGCTTGCCGATCCACAGATCTGTTTTATCTTAGCTTCCCCACAAATGTATTTAAACTTAGCTTGCCACCACTAATATTTATGTAATTTAGGATTGCCCCAACTACATTCAAAACCTTTCCATGGTACTTGCGCTGCGCATGGTCAGTAAAATACCCAACATAGGGTTAAATCAGTGAAACCGTCTTGTTTACCGGGTGAAATTTATTTATTTTCATTTATTGAAACCGATACAAAACGGTAATCATAAGCTATATATATTTTACAACAAAATTGAAAATAAGTTTAATTAACGTGTTTAACACAGGTCAATGTTAGGCAGAACGTGAGTAAACTCAACTAATATCTCATCTTTATTTGCTGAATTTTAAATATTCTGAGAAATAAATTTTACTTAAAACATTACAAAATTGAGATACATTTGCCAATCATAAATAACCTATAATCTCATCGTTACGTATAACAAGCAAGAAACTTCGCTTGCAAAAAAATAAAAAACAGATGAACACATCAAAAAGTCTCAATTTTGTGTCAGTTTTGTGGGAATTTAGACAGGAAAATTCAGGAATAGGGCAAACACATAAATAGGTGCACAACTATATTAAACTATGTAATTCCAGCAAACAAATGCTAAAATCCATTAATCTGTTATGCCAACAACAGATGAACATATCAAAGTTTTATAATTTTGTGTCCTTTTGTGGGGATTTAGACAGGAAAATTCAGCAGTAGGGCAAGCATATATAGAGCTGCACAACTACATTAAATTAGGCGTTGAGCAAACAAACGCTAAAATCCATTAATGTGTTATGCGACCAACAGATGAATGTTTTTATCATTGCGCGACAATGCTTTAGCTATAGTCGTTGTTACAACCAAAAACCTGGATCAGGGCAGTAATCAAGAAACAACGACATATTCGTTAACGTAGAATAATTTTAGTAAGTATTAAAAGGAAAATTTCTTCGTGCTCTCGTCTAAAAAATGACAGTTTTTCAAAGTATGTATTTCATTAAACAGTTTAACTGACATTACTAATCCCAGTATCTATATAGAAAAAAAATTTTAAGTGTTCACGATGCGTACCGGCTATACATCGCAGACACCCCAGTAATACTTACCGTAACATAGTTAATGTTACCAACACGCACATTTAATTTTAACCCAGGTAACTATTTTATTGGAAAGATATATTAGGGAAAATAACCTCAAAATTATATTCTTTAATGCAGATAAATAAATTACATTCCCTACCTACACAAAATATATTCTTCTTCAAGCCACAGCCCCGGAACACACAACTATCTCCATCTCACGTTTCCTTTTGCTGCACATAGACCGAATTTCTCTGAAAATTTCAAACCTTTCTAGTAGTATATACCTAATCTGGCACTAGGTATTGTCGTAATAATTCTTTCCTGTATTCGCATCAAACCAGGACTCATTCGTTCAACAATGGCTTCGTAGTGGTTCGTTTTTTGAGAAAAAAATACGGTCCGTCATTTGGAGGGTTGGAAAAGTTGACGACAACGTTCGTTCAATAAAATTGAATTTTCATCTGTGAAACTCTTTGTATGACCGCTTTTCAGCTGTGAGGTTCAGTCTCTCGACCCGTGTTCAACAATAAAGAGTTGTTTAGTCACTATCGTTTGGTAGGTTTCTTGGTACTATGTGTATTTAACTGTATAGACTGCAAAGTAAACACTGTATACATTATACACACAGTACTACAAGTATATATAGATTATTTTAGTGTTATATAATATGGCATATACTTTTGTTAGTCTAAGCTTAGGTGCTTATATAAGACTTAGGCTCATGCACCATGTCAGTATTTGCCTGCCCTCTTGAGAAGACAGTTGAAAAAGATCAATCTCCTCACTCTTAAACTGCGAAGTGCTCTTTTATTTTTAATAACTATAAATGGGAGAATCAACCTGAACATTTGCTCTGCTGTATCAGTTATCTTAAAAATACTTTCTGTGATTTTTATTTTTGCAAAGTCTGTGTAAATTTCACATAATGGAGAGATTTATAAAAACAAAAAATTGTTACTCACCCTCTAAAAATTGCTTGCCCCCTGAATTTGGCCTGTTCTTTAACAGAAGTGGTTGCGTGCCTGTTTAGACTAAGCCTAAGCCTTTAGCCGATGGGCTACCGCAAACGAACCCTTCGCACTAATCTGTTCCTTTTTGTAGTGTTATACTTAAATGCAACTCAGAATTATATATACTTGAGCCGCAGCATGGATAGAGAAAAAAGCTGGTTGTCGATTACTAAAGGGATGTGGATATATCTAGTTGACACTGTGTTGTATTTCTGGAGACAAATGTGTCATAACAGATTGTATTATTCGTGTTTACGGAGGGCCGTAAGAGATAAATCTGCCCGATTTCTGCACGCAGTTTTCTGTGAAACCAGTATAGTTAGTACCGATACAGGAATAATAGTTCTTTATTGAACGCGGATACATGGACAAAATTATTTGAGTAAATTGGAGCCTTACCACTAAAATGTTCTTATTTGCACAGTTATAGATAACTGTAGGCTGCATTTAATTGCATATTTTTCTAATGAATGTAACGTTGGTTTATATTACCAATAACCACGGATTGTTAACATATTGGCTAAGTTTTTAACCTGGCGTTTGGCTCGACTATGGCACCCTTAATTCCTGAGCTATCTTGTTGCGCCAATCCTTCTGACTGCTGGAACAATTATATACTTGTCATAATTGCATTGATTAGTTGGAGGTTTTTGATTTCAGACAGTCAACCATTGCGAGCTTAACCATTTAAGGAATAATCTGCATGGAACACACCCTGACAGCATCATATAAGCAGCTGCTGTATAAAATATAGCTTTTATTTAGAAAATAGCTACATGACAATATTAACAGGCCAGTGAATAAACGAATTAAAACAGAACACGAGGTAAACCCTTTTTATTTCCGATTAAGGATTGCAACCAAATTTAACAAAATCAAATCCATTTAACAGTATGAATTATCTTGCTGCTTAAACGTTTAATTGAGCAATGACTAAAGAAAAAACTTATTTAAGCCTGCTTCATCGGGCTTGGAATTTTTTTAAATGGGAATAAAAACTTCATGCTCTAAATTTAAAGTGCTCAGTATACATGGAAATATACACAAGATGTCGAACGGTCATCGCGATGAGCCGAGCTTCGAGCCTAACGTTTTGTATTAACGAGCCGAGCCTAGTTTTCAAAAAGGCTCGTTAGAAGCATAAAAATTTAATGAAAACCCTAACAGGGGTGTACCTAACCAATACGGGATAAATCGAAGTGCCAACAGCTGAGAGCACAATGTTTCCGCAGCATTAAGCCTGGTCGAAACAAAAGGAGTGGAATTTGAATTAGCTGTTGTCTTGAAATGTCCATCGTGGGTCTCGATATTACAAATTATGGACAGGATGTTGGCCACGCGGTCGGTACTACAACACAGTCCAAACACACATATGTCCGTACCAACAACTGGTCATCTTACATTTATTCCTACATCAACTGGTTGAACGCAATTATCAGCAAATGTTAGGATACTATTGAAATAAGCGCAGTTGTTACTGTTTTTCAAAAACAGCACAACGAAATTAAAGGCGGACGTTATATCTTGGCAGTGCCCCCGAGGGGAGTTGTGTTATATATAATGCTAGAAAAAGGAAGAAGATAATTTCATGCGCGGATATTCGAGGGCGGGAGAATTCTAAGGCTCATATAAAATCATATGTGTCGATGGGTGTTGGGGGTGTCTACCAACCTTTACGGGTGGGACACCCTTAAGTCAAATGTACGATCCTGAAGAATAATTTTGAGAAAAAGTTGACAATTTTCGAAAAAATTTCATAAAATTGGGAAACATTTTCAGTTAAATTGGAAAAAAAACGAGTTCCTGAAAATTTCAAAAATTTGCCGTCCCGTAAAACCCCCTGAACAAAACAAATCTAATCCTTAAATACTCGACAGATGTTCGACACGTATTATATAAATCTAAGGTTAGTTAATATTTTCAAATTAGAATTCCAGTACTGACACAGACAATAATGCTGCTTGCCTGTTTCAGACAGCCCTATTTCAGTGCTTGTGACTCACCGGTTTACCACAAGAGTATTACGTTACTAAAATTATTTTATACAGTAGCAGTGATTACGAAGTAGCGACGTGGTCATTTAGCAAGTTTCGACTGCTGAACACGTAGTTGTTAGCCGAGCCGAACCTAAAAATTGGGGACTCATCTGTACTACCCATGGACATAAAATGGAGTATATACATACTGCATATAGTGTTATAAGCTTTTGAATGTGCCTCCGCCATTCCCAAGCAGTGATGGAACACCCCATTTTCAGGCCCAAATTTCATATCCTTTAGGTATCTCCAAGTATTTGTTTTTAACTTAGGCCGAAATTCGTCGGTTCACATCTTGATTTTCTGTCTTTTCGAGAGCCAACATTCTCAATTTACGTAAAAAACTATATAATTACCGTTGGGTTTACCCTTAGGCGGTAAAAGACATTAATTTCGAAAAAATGCATCCTCTTTATATAATTGTTGAACTCTAGGATGAACATGATCGCATATAATGTTACGTTGTAGGCAAGGGGGTTTACGGGGACGGCAAATTTCTGAAATTTTCAGGAACTCGTTTTTTTTCCAATTTAACTGAATGTTTCCCAATTTTATGAAATTTTTTCTAAAATTGTCAACTTTTTCTCAAAATTATTCTTCAGGATGGTACATTTGACTTAAGGGTGTCCCACCCGTAAAGGTTGGTAGACACCCCCAACACCCATCGACACATATAGTTTATATGAGCCTTAGAATTCTGCCGCCCTCGAATCTACCGCACTAAATTATTCCTTTTTCTAGCATTATATATAACACAACTCCCCTCGGGGGCACTGCCAATTATAACGTCCGCCTAATTTCGTTGTGCTGTTTTTGAAAAACAGTAACAACTGCGCTTATTTCAATAGTATCCTAACATTTGCTGATAATTGCGTTCAACCAGTTGATGTAGGAATAAATGTAAGATGACCAGTTGTTGGTACGGACATATGTGTGTTTGGACTGTGTTGTAGTACCGACCGCGTGGCCAACATCCTGTCCATAATTTGTAATATCGAGACCCACGATGGACATTTAGAGCAACAGCTAATTCAAATTCCACTCCCTTTTGTTTCCACCAGGTTTAATGCTGCGGAACATTCTGCTCTCAGCTGTTGGCACTTCGATTTATCCCGTACTGGTTAGGTACACCCCTGTTAGGGTTCATATTAAATTTTTATGCTAACGAGCCTTTTTGAAAACTAGGCTCGGCTCGTTAATACGAACTTAGGCTCGAAGCTCGGCTCATCGCGATGACCGTTGGACATCTATGTATATTTCCATGTATACTGAGCACTTTAAATTTAGAGCATGAGTTTATTCCCATTTAAAAAAATTCCAAGCCCGATGAAGCAGCTAAAATCGTTTTGCTTTTAGTCATTGCTGAATGAAATCATTAAGCAGCAAGATAATTCATACTGTTAAATGGATTTGATTTTGTTAAATTTGGTTGCAATCCTTAATCGGAAATAAAAAAGGGTTTACCTCGTGTTCTGTTTTAATTCGTTTATTCACTGGCCTGTTAATATTGTCATGTAGCTACTTTCTAAATAAAAGCTATATTTTATACAGCAGCTGCTTATATGATGCTGTCAGGGCGTGTTCCATGCAGATTATTCCTTAATGGTTAAGCTCGCAATGGTTGACTGTCTGAATTCAAAAACCTCCAACTAATCAATGCAATTATGACAAGTATATAATTGTTCCAGCAGTCGAAAGATTGGCGCAACAAGATAGCTCAGGAATTAAGGGTGCCATAGCGAGCCAAACGCCAGATTAAAAACTTAGCCAATATGTTAACAATCCGTGGTTATTGGTAATATAAACCAACGTTACATTCATTAGAAAAATATGCAATTAAATGCAGCCTACAGTTATTTTTAATTGTACTAATATTTTTATTTTAGGTGGTAAGGTGCCAATTTACTCAAATAATTTTGTCCATGTATCCGCGCTCAATAAAAAATTAATATGCTTTTATAGGTACTAACTATACTGGTTTCACAGAAAATTGCGTGCAGAAATCGGGCAGACTTTTTTTTTACGGCCCTCCGTTAAACACGAATGATACAATATATTATGACACATTTTGTCTCCGGCCTTACAACACAGTGTCAACTAATCTATCCACATCCCTTTCAGTAATCGACAACCAGCTTTTTTCTCTTTTCTGTGTGCGGCTCAAGTATATAATTCTGAGTTGCATTTAAGTATAACACTACAAAAAAAAAAAAAGTAATGCGAAAAGTTCGTTTGCCGGTAGCCTAAGTTTCATCTTTGTAAACCCGTATCCACCACCTAGTTTACGCATGAGATCCTACGGAAGAGGTAGCGGGTGTCGATGGTCTTTTAGCTGAAGGTTTATACTGACAAAATAGTCACCATAAACAGGCAATGCAGGCTTAGTCTCACCTGGACGGAGTGCCTTGCGAACGGGAACAACTGGCGTGCCGTATTCATTGAACTGAGTCGGCTCCAAATTCCTTTAGCAATGCCGCTTTCAGCACTTCTCCAAATCGGCTTGGATGGCAAAAGGGACCGGTCTTACTTTGCAGAAAATCGGGTGGGATTGTGGCTTGAATTCGACTTCCAGTTCAAGGTCTTTAAGGCATCCCAGTTCTGACTTCCAAAGGTTAGGGAATTCTTCGCAGAGTTCTTTGCATTGGTCTCGTAGCTTAATGTCAGCCTTAAGATGACTAAACACTGCGTAAGAAATTACCTTGTCCATTGCCTTATCTACGGAGATTCCCAACTGTTTGCTTGCCTCTCGTCCCAAGAGGTTCAAGTCATGAATGCCGGTTACCGTAAATCGAACGTCACAACCAAACTCTGACCCTTGTCAACCAATTTTCCAAGATCGACCGGACACCCCTGATCATGATACTTGTCTGTCTATTTTCGGTGCCCAAAATCATCCCGTGCACCATAGGATCATTAAAATGTGACCTTATAAATGCAATAGAAATGAAATACAAAGTTTATTTCACAATGAATATGATACGGCACAATTACGCAATAGTTCACACAGAGGTCACACTCCACCGGTATCCGGCCGTCCATTCCCTTGTTCCCTACGGAATTTGACCCGGTTTTGAGCGTTTTCTCCTTTTTATAAAATTGGGCTGTTACATAGTTTAGATCATGACCTCTAATTGTCCGGGTATTTAGGAAAGCCCCTTTGCCGGCACTGGTTGCGAAAGGCGAGTCTGCGCTTTTACTTATGCTGGATAACGTACATAATATACGAGCTGTCCAGGTATTTATCTAGTTGCCGGCACATTATCATCGTCCGGGAGGCGCATCAGTTTTAATGCAGTTAGGACGTAATTATTGGAACTCGCTAGTCGAGTTGTTACCTTTGTCGAAATTTTGTTAACAATATTTTTTAAGTGAAATATACTTTGCGCGTGTATTACGAACGGACATCAGCCACAAAGGGCGCATAGTAGGAACCCCTGCAAAAGAAACGGGTTGCACCGGGCTAAGCATGCTGAGATTTGCATCTCGGCAATTTACCCACATCTTCGGTGACTAACTAGTGCTTCCGGCAGCCGCCGATATCCATTGAACAGGGGTCAGCATGCGAGAAAACACCTCCACAAAAAGCAGGGTTTTTTCAAAAATTGTATTGCTCAAATTTTGGTCATATATAACTGTTATGGATTTGCTTCGCCAGAACATTTTGGAATTACATTCGATCCTGTTCTGGAAGCTCCTATGATGTAACGAGGACATCCTCATACGTAGAGTGACGGCATCTCGATCCTTCTTCAGAATGTTCTACGGATTTCGAAGACTGATGTCATGATTATTCTAGAAGATTCTTTGATTATATTTAAAGACGGTTGCTTACCACAACTTGAGTTACTGTTTAGTTACTGCTGAAGTACTGTTTCATTACTG
>JASANE010010307.1:0-25077 GCA_030248225.1 Trileptium ribeirensis
TACAGCCCCTTCTCGTAATAATAATTCTGTATTGTCGGCAAACTCCTCCGTCATTGCCGAAAATTTACCATCCTTCTTTAAATTGTCCACCAACGCTTGAAGCGAAGACGATAAAAATTGAAAACTGTCTTTAAATTTGAGAGACGAAGGTGTATTTTTTAGGCTTTGAACTGTCTTCCGCTGCCGTAGAATCTTCGCCTGCAACGTTATCCAAAAGTTCGTTATCCTCTATATCGCTATCTTTCACCCTACACCTAGTTGATCAAGAGAAATACACATCAGATGATAAATCGTCTTCGTCAATTTTTTAGATACGAGAATCTGAATGTTTGGTTGCATTGAGTCCGATAACAAAAGAGATGGGCAGGAATTATCCATTGGGGTCATATGTTGTGGTTCTTTGTTGATGTTCAACCAATTTGATGTTGAAGTTTGATGCTAAAGGACAAATAATCCTCAGCACCTTTTGGGTATAGAATCTAGCTCCCATTTTGAGTTGATTGGGTTAATTTACCAATCTCTTGCATGATAAGATGACCATCATACTTTCGCAAGTTGTGGAAAAATATATTGACATCCCGGTTTATCTTGTAGCTAATGTTGCATTCATTGTGGACTGACCGCGGAATCGACCACAAAGATGACAGTGGTCCTCTGACACGATCGTACAGCAGTTGTTTACCACAAATGAAACAATCTTTAGTGTACTTGGTATGTAATACAAGTACGTCTTTTGTCATTTGTAGCGATATTGGGTTATTGACACGTTCTTGGTACTTACTACCCAATCAATTACATTGAGCAAAAAAGTTTTGACACAGTCTTTACCGCGATATACCACAGGTTTCCCCATTTCCTTCTTATATTCTCCACAGAACTGAAAAATGTCAATCATTCCATTGCCGCACATTTTAATGTTTTTGATAAGCTTCGGTGTATGACGTTGATGGACATGGTTGACAAGAATCGATGGGAGAAGTAGCGTTTCAAAATCAGCGTAGATGGTGTACGGAGCTCGAAGCATTTTATGGGTGTTTCGAAATTGAAGAATGTCGTCTTTGGGAATGTTACTTGTATATACGTTGTTTTTACACATTTTCGTATGGAGATTCAGTTTTGCTTGAGAATATTGCAGGAAGTAGACATCGTTTACAAAAATACTTTTTCCCATTGAAGCCGCGCTGATTTGATAGCAGTCGATGCAAATCCTTTATCCAGCAATAATGTCCCTTGTATAACAGTAGATTAACCACTCACTCATAGAGTCCCTCATATATACGTAGAGGAACTAGTTTGCCATCGTCGCACGATACCACGCTGACACCAATACTGTTGAGCTTCTCAAACTTCCTGATGTCGCTGACTTGTACTGGGAAGTTGATACCATTAAAGTCAAGCTTATCTTGAAATTGCTCGTAGTAAGATTGACGATAGTGTCATCGATTCCGGTAATATCTGGATACAGAGCTGACAATATTGCCCATTGAAAACATTTCTTGTCGTTGTTTTGGACGTTGATTTCAGCCTTTTTAGCTTGAATTGTTTTTAGTAGAGGCTTATAAGTAGCCTCTCGTAAACCAACGTATCGAGCCAAATGTAGATCAAGGTGTTCCACTTGTTTGACTATCCAGCCAGATCCACGTTGAACAAAAGTATCAATTTTCTTTAAATATCATCGAAAATCATTGATGTGTGTTGATTGATGGTGGAAAAATTGAGAATCCGCTGTAGTTTGCGTGAGAAGGTTGCGCTGATTCGTCGTATCAGGATCCATATCCGTTCTGTTCGTAACTTTCATTCAACGTATGCCTTGAGCTTTCTTTACTGTCAACAAGCGCTCCTTGATCGCATTTTCCAACTTGACGCCTGCTGTGATTAAACGAATACAGCAGGGGTCCACTAGGGGACGACGTGATGTAATTTGATAGCTCTCCAAAAAACCACCAAGTGGTCCCTGAAGGAAACGAGAAGCATAGAAAAAGCCAACCATTTTTTCAGAAATGAAAGCCATTGGAACTAATTACAAATTTAAAGTACACCAGCTTTTATACCCTTTTCATGTATTCATACCAGACGCAGTCGATTTGGTTGGATGATTTGGATAGGCTGAATCTCTGAAATTGTGCCAACAGAAGGTTTTAGAACATTCAAAAGTGATGAGTCATCAATGTTATATATGAGTGGAAGGTGGGGTCTATTATTATATATATTACGTATATATGTATATATTATAATGAATGGGCGGAGGGGTTATTACGTATATATGTGTATGTATTTATTATATAATGCGTAGGCGAAGGGGACCATATATTATGTATATGTATTTAGGATAATTAATCAATTTTGACAGGTCACGTGACCCGGGGTCAATATTTCCCCTGACAGGTCATTAATCAAGTGGCGCAGAACTCTTATTTTTCCTACTACTCCCATTTGACTTTATAATTGTCATTTGCCTGACAAAAAAGAGAATGCAAGCATGTTTAGCCAGAATTGATACAATGATCGTTTGACAAACCTACCGTGTGCTCTATTGCACTATGCGGCATTTAAAGGTTATATTTCATCCACTAGTTACCATATTTAGTCACTGTTCTGGTTTCTCCATTGGCTGTGAAATTTTCAGAGGTACACGCGCCAAGGACCCCTGGTTCGAAGCCAGAATGAGTCAGATCTTGCCATTGCAAAATGTGGGTATCCCAGAATTGGGCGAGGGGATCCGATTTGATTTAAAATTGCACAGTGATTTAATGAAAAGTGCTAAAATAGTTTATAAATCGTTCAGAAACTGTGCAAAGACAGCTCAATCAGAGACAAAAGTTTTTAAGCCAATTTTTGTATAATTTTATAGATTATTTTCTGATTTCGAATGGGATCTTAGAAACAATATTACCAATTTTTTGTATTGAGTGTGTGGGAAATCAAAAAAATTTGTCAGGGTCAGTGACGCACCGGAAGCCAAAATTTTTGCCGGCAGTACGAATCCCGACAACACCCATTCTTGTTGGGGCGCCAAAAAACGCCCGGGCACATTACCCGGATTTACATAAGGCCGACTGCTTATGCGTTCTTTAATAATTCACGTGTCCCAAAATAATTTGCAAAACCCGCAAAAAGATAAAATGTTGGCGACATGACCGTAAAGTGCAGTTCGAAACACATTGCGCATTTCTCTTAAAAGTAGAGATATTTGGTTCCGCCATACATTGTTAATGACAAAATGTGAACGTTTATGGTATTAAAATTTTTTTTATATTGACTATCCGATATCAGAAGTTCCAAACCACAGTTTGATGTTTTCGATTGATGATCACTTATATGATCTTTTGTAATAACTGTAAATTTTAAAACATAGAAAAGTGATACATATCCGAGTTATGGTAACATTTGAATCTCTATTTTATTGCACAGATTTTTTGCCAAATATAGATATGAACGGCCAGGTACATTTTCTCTTTGTATACTTTGTTGATTTTGTCCATATTATCCTTTGTCGATATTTGTGTCGAGACCATAATATGCCTGTTGACAAGATGTTATGTCCCAAACAGACAGTATAAACCTAGAAAGAAGAAAACTCGTACTTAACACTTTCGGAAAATAGCAATACCCCTTGCTAACTACCATCGAAATATTATATAAAAATATGAAGTTGTCTAAGACACCCTGTTGTCGATAGTGTGCTTGCAACAGGATTGCTAGATATTGTGTAGGATACGTAGATTCAAAATGTTGGGTAGTTTATAAGGTGAACGCCGCATAAATGATGATCAATATGCATGTATAGTCATAAGTTTTTTGCGGCGACGTAGCCTTAAAATTTTCGATTATTTAATAGATACATTCAAGATAACAATTTGCAAATTGACGGCGAATCCTTTTGCGTTCTTTTCGAGAATTTTAATTCTAAACATTTATTATAAACAAAACGAGAACGTTTTGGGGCTTTCAAATGGACATATACACCTATATATATGTTAGAAGAGTTGACCGAGATTTATAAGGTCCATATCTCGATCGCCGATTCCTTTTGTTCTCTGCTATCTCTCATAGTGGGGCACGGATAGTCACACGCGGGCGCATCGCCCGCCCCGTCCACACATTCGCCCGCTTAGCTATAGGCCTATTACCAGTGTAAAGCTCCGATAAGCTGAAGACCAATAATATTCAGATTTTTTCCGAAAACTTATCAACCCTTCCCCCAAGATTTTAAACAAAATCTACGCCGCTGCTTTCAATCGGCGCATTAATTTTGCGCAAGCATTAGCAGTGATCGCTCAGGTGGGTCACTAGCATTATTTTCCCATGGCTCATGGGTGGCCTGCAAAATATTTTGGGTCCATAACCCCCAGGGTCCATTCTTTGTTCGATTCGTAAGCGTGAAACTGTCGACTGTAAGGCCGTATGTTAGGACCCAGACGTGATTCATCCTTCCTTACCTCCAGGATCGGTAAACTGACCGGCTATGAGGACGCCATTTGTTGCTCAATTTACCACTTTGGACCTGTTACAGGCAGAAAAGTTGAGGAAACGAAGATCGGAAAGTCCCAACAACTATGTACAGCGGGAATTATCATTTCATATATATCATTGGTTTCGTTATGCAAAAACTACTTAGGAGGATCCCCACTCAGGCATACCAGATCACTATATAGACAAAACTTAACGTAATGTTGCTCCCCCAACGATCTAAAGTGCTGAATCGCACGTTTGGTGGTAGAAATGTGCCAATACTATCAAGAAATGAATAATCTGCTAGTGAAGCTTAACCAGATCAGCTGCTATAAAAAGTGATGCTCTCAAACTCACAAAATCCAGATAATTAGTGTCGGGTCATAAAATTTTTGTAATCCCATTCGTAAATTATCGCTTGGAAAACCAAAACTTTATTTGTTGCCTACTGTCAGGTTGATAGTATCGTAGTAGTACCGAGACATGGTTTTATGGCTATTATTTTTCGCATAAACGTAATAGCATTTGGTCTATTTTAATAGCGTTTTCGGACGTATAGAAGAACGTTCAGAACTCAGACCTTCTTGGAATTACTGCCTTACGGCGGCTGAAAGAAGGCGATTTAGCATGTTTCTGGTAGATATAGTTTTAGAGCAAAAGCGAGAGCCCGGTGCGAAGACCTTGGGAAAAATTTATGGCTCACAAAGAACCCTCAGGCAGAATTCTTTGAGTAAGCCTTTAAAGCATATAAGTGTACTGCTGATTTGTGTTGCGAAAAAACTGTTATTTCTTTACAGTCATAGCGTAAACTGCATATGTTGCGTTGCAGCTGCGTCACCTCAGACTCGCTGCTTAAAGATATTTCCAGCGTAACTTATTAAGATGGGACCTTGGCCACAAGATGGGTCCCTAAAATATTTCCGGCGTAATTTACAAAGATGGGACATTGGCCACAAAATGGGTCCCTAAAATATTACCAGCGTAATTTATAAAGATGGGACCTTGGCCACAAAATGGGTCCCTAAAATTTTTCCAGCGTAATTTACAAAGATGGGACGTTGGCCAAAAAATGGGTGCCTAAAATATTTCCAGCGTAATTTACAAAGATGGGACGTTGGCCACAAAATGGGTCCCTAAAATATTTCCAGCGTAATTTACAAAGATGGGACGTTGGTCACAAATTGGGTCGCCAAATTATTTCCAGCGTAATTTACAAAGATGGGACGTTGGCCACAAAAATGGGTCCCTAAAATATTTCCAGCGTAATTTACAAAGATGGGACGTTGGCCACAAAATGGATCCCTTAAATATTTCCAGCGTAATTTACAAAGATGGGACGTTGGCCACAAAATGGGTCCCTAAAATATTTCCAGCGTAATTTACAAAGATGGGACGTTGGCCACAAAATGGGTCCCTAAAATATTTCCAACGTAATTTACAAAGATGGGACGTTGGCCACAAAATGGGTCCCTAAAATATTTCCAGCGTAATTTACAAAGATTGGATGTTGGCCACAAAATGGGTCCCTAAAATATTTCCAGCGTAATTTACAAAGATTGGATGTTGGCCACAAAATGGGTCCCTAAAATATTTCCAGCGTAATTTACAAAGATGGGACGTTGGCCACAATATGGGTCCCAGCGTAATTTATTAAGATGGGACCTTGACCACAAAAATAGGCCCCTAGAAATTTAACCCACTCGCTTTGTTCAATAGCAAGGCAATTACTATGAGCGCGTTTAGCGCTTTAGATCTCGTCGATTAACTAACTTTTAGGCATCAACAGTAGATACATTCGGACAAACCGTCGTGAGGAATATGTTAAATCCAAATCCGTTTTGGGTAAAATTATCTAGAGATGCGCAGGTATGTGATCAACAAGACAAACCGTCGTGAGGAATATTTTAAGTCCAAATCCGTTTTGGGTAAAATTATCTACAGATGCGCAGGTATGTGGTCAACAAGACAAACTGTCGTGAGGAATATTTTAAGTCCAAATCCGTTTTGTGTAAAATTATCTAGAAATGCGGAGGCGTGTGATCAAGCAGATAAACCGTCGTGAGGAATATGTTAAATCCAAATCCGTTTTGGGTAAAATTATCTAGAGATGCGCGGGTATGTGATCAGCAAGACAAACCGTCGTGAGGAATATTTTAACTCCAAATCCGTTTTGGGTAAAATCATCTAGAAATGCGGAGGCGTGTGTTCAAGCAGACAAACCATAGTGAGGAATATTTTAAGTCCAAATCCGTTTTGGGTAAAAATCTTCTAGAAATTGCGGAGAGTGTGATCAAGCAAACAAACCGTCGTGGGAAATATTTTAAGTCAAAATCTGTTTTGGGTAAAATTATATATAAATGCGGAGGCGTGCGATCAAGCAGACAAACCGTCGTGAGGAATATTTTAATTCCAAATCCGTTTTGTGTAAAATTATCTAGAAATGCGGAGCCGTGTGATCAAGCAGACAACCCGTCGTGAGGAAGATTTTAAGTCCAAATCCGTTTTGGATATAATTATCTAGAAATGCGGAGGCGTCTGTTCAAGCAGACAAACCATAGTGAGGAATATTTTAAGTCCAAATCCGTTTTGAATAAAATGATCTAGAGATGCGGAGGCGTGTGATCAAGCAGATAAACCGTCGTGAGGAATATGTTAAATCCAAATCCATTTTGGGTAAAATTATCTAGAGATGCGCGGGTATGTGATCAGCAAGACAAACCGTCGTGAGGAATATTTTAACTCCAAATCCGTTTTGGGTAAAATCATCTAGAAATGCGGAGGCGTGTGTTCAAGCAGACAAACCATAGTGAGGAATATTTTAAGTCCAAATCCGTTTTGGGTAAAAATCTTCTAGAAATTGCGGAGAGTGTGATCAAGCAAACAAACCGTCGTGGGAAATATTTTAAGTCAAAATCTGTTTTGGGTAAAATTATATATAAATGCGGAGGCGTCTGTTCAAGCAGACAAACCGTCGTGAGGAATATTTGAATTCCAAGGATACCGAGGAAAGGCAGGGAGCCGGGGGCGACAACCCGTCGTGAGGAATATTTTAATTCCAAATCCGTTTTGTGTAAAATTATCTAGAAATGCGGAGCCGTGTGATCAAGCAGACAACCCGTCGTGAGGAATATTTTAAGTCCAAATCCGTTTTAGATATAATTATCTAGAAATGCGGAGGCGTCTGTTCAAGCAGACAAACCATAGTGAGGAATATTTTAAGTCCAAATCCGTTTTGAATAAAATGATCTACAGATGCGGAGGCGTGTGATGAAACACACAAACCGTCGTGAGGAATATTTTAAGTTCAAATCCGTTTTGGACAAAATTATCTGAGATGCGGAGGTATGTGATTAACATCTAGGCATCTTGCTGCCGCGCGGTCAGGCCATGTAATCGGGCAATCTAGAGATACTGACAAAAAATATGAACTTATCGACAACTGCCGATACCTAAACATATCCATTAAAAATAAAGGCCAAGGTGACCTTGAAAGGATACGATATGCTAAAAACCTTGGCCTTAGCCTAAGTTTAGGTTCCTATATGAGACATACATTAAGCCTAAGCATAAGTCTGCGGGCTGCTGCCCTTCGAACCTTGAGTTCTAAGGTCTTCTTAGTTGTAATGATATAACGTATTGACCATTAACGTTACTGGACCAAAAATAGAGTATATCCGTCAATGTTTATTCGAGTGATGGTTGTCGTTGTACTACAATTGTTCATTAGTTAGTTGTTCGTTGGCCAGGTAACACGGTGGTCTATTTAGCTCCGGAAAAATTTTGTTCAGAAACGTTGCTAATTAAATGATTTTAGTGCTTTCATTAGACTTATATGGTTTTTAAACGTACATAGGCTCTTGCACTGGCCATTAAAGTACTCAGTAGCCATAGAAAACTTCCTAATTCTCTAACTAGCATAGAAAACAGCTTCAAATTGCATAATCCCATATTATTAATTAATGCTGGTAGCGACCTACTAAGCGGTATACTCGACTAAGGGCTAAACTGGACAGTGGTAAATTTAAACCTCAAATTTACGTTTTCTTACTTTACTTTGAAACTAATCATTGAATATGGGCCAGAATATAATTTTTATAATAGCTAAACCCGAAGTCTAATGTATGAAGGTCCAATGTAGCTGTTAGGAGCAGAAGCAAAATGCTCCGTTCTTGATTGACTAAGCCTAAGCCTTTAGTCTTAGAATAAGCTAAAGTCCCTATATAAGCCATGTACTAGGCCTAAGCCTAAGTATGAGGGTTGACGCCCCCAACTCGGCCCTGAAAGATGACATGAGCCGTATCCGTACTTATTTTGATTTGTAGAATGGCGTTGTCTCATGAAGCTATAAAGCTTTTTATATGTGTGATAATGTGTATGTATGTGTATATATGAGCTTTGTGGGTCGAAATCTGAGCCTAGTTAAATAAATTGCCCCGTCATAGCCAAAACAGCGAAACGGAAATACGGTGACATTATTTTCGGCTTTAAACGGGTTGGAAATTACTTATATACAGCATTTTTTGCTCAACTTAGGACAGCTTTAGATATCATTTGGCTTTCCGATTTAATAGTTTTGTTTGTTTGTTTGTTGTTTCAATTGCTTTTCTCTCGGCGTTTTAGAGGTCTGCGTAGTTGCTATTTCGATCTATGGTTAATTTCTATTGTTTATAACATGGTTGAGTTACATTTTTGAAGTCATATATGCGTGAACTTCTTAAAATGTTTCCACTTTAGCTGATTTGATTTCGGATGTAAAATATCATCGGCTTTGATTTTTTCATTTAAAATAAAACTATGAAAATCAGTATGAAATCATTGCGAATTGGGCTTTCCTCCCGAATAAATTAGCCTAAATTAATTTAGCGTCAAAATGTCCTGTAAATTCGGGCTTATGATGTTGAGTTTCGGAATATGGTTAGCACTTAACATTTCACTCGCACAGTGGACCTGGTATGTTATGCGAGTCACATTTTACATTGGATTTTTTTCGTTCTAAGTGCAAAATCATACGTAGTAATCATATTATGCAACACACGATCTGAGCGATTTGAAACATTTTTGACGGCGAATCAATTTGGGTCAAATTTGTTCAGGAAAGATCGATCCCTGTGTGACCAAACCCATTTAAATCGATTTAAATTATAAATTTGTGATAATGTAAAGCCAACGAGATTTGACACCCCAAATTGAAACGAATTTAATTTTAAGCAACTTTAATGGGTTGGTGTCGTTTCTGCATTTACTCAGCCGTGAATAGTCTTATGGTAATTGTATCAAAGACTTTAGATTATGAAAACAACATTGGAGCGCTGGAATGAGTTAGAATTTCATCTTCTACGATGTTTTGTATTTGATTTTTTTTGCTTTTGCATCGAACTGTCAATATAATTTGTCATTTCCCAGGATGTGTAGAAAATCAGTAGGTACAATAAAATATTAATAAAAACTAAATTTCACTCAATTATTGGGCAAATTTTTCATTTTTACTGCTCTGGGCGAGACTAGATTCTCTGTTGAAAAACTTTTTTAGAAGATTTTTCATCATTTTCGTTGTTCTGGGCGAGACTACTAGACTGTCTGTTTAAGACTTTTGTAGAAAAATTTCCATTATTTTTGCTGCTCTGGGAAAGACTAGGCTGTTTGTTTAAAAACATTTGGAGAAGATTTTTCATTATTTTCGCTGTTCTGGGCGAGACTAGACTGTCTATTTAAGACTTTTGGATTGCATGCATGGTCTGTTTAAGCTTGGGTTTATTCTTAGGAGCTCATTCATAAGTGCCAAAGTTGATTACTCAACGATAGCTATCAGACACAGGAAGCGACAGAGCCGTAAGTGGCATACTGTACCATCGCATAGGTATAATGACAATTTACTAGATACCTTGGCCTCAGGAATATGTTTCTGTTTTTACTTGATGTTTTGATTTTTTGTTTCCCTTTTTCAATTATCATTAAAGTCTAACAATTTTTAGAGTAATTGGGAATTCGCTGACCTAGACGCTTAGTATACAAATTTTCTATCTTATGCAAACCACATTTCGATAACTTATAGATTCAGACAGGTAATATGTAAAATATTTTTTTTACATTTTCCGTGTTATAATTGAATTCTGAGTTTAGTGAGTGGAACGTCCGTAGAGAAAATTTTTCACTCGCCAGAGTAATAAATTTTGACGTTGTCCGTTTCTAGTATTTTTTGGGGTTAATATGCATATCTCTACTTAGGCGGAACTGATTTAGCGCGCGATAGTTTAGAATCTTTATTGCGGCCCTAGACGATAAAAACAGATTCTACCTTTTTCGGGCCGTAAATATAATCCAAATGAGTTGTGGTTTGGGCATACCGGGATCCGACAAACACGTTTTGTATTGTATCCCGACAACTGATTTCTTAGCCAAATCGGGCTGATTTTGTAAAAGGGCCTATAACGTAGTATATCATGCTTCGCCAGATGGCTGTCTTAGGAAGCCGAATCTGGCACCGAGGGAGTTTTAAATCGGCTCAGGAGATGCAAAATAAACGAATTTAGTAACTTGGACTCCTCAACCGCGTGAGCTATATCGATTTTATTGTTCTCATTTGCCGCACCCTAACTCTAAATAGCTGTGCGAGGTGCGCTATGATGATTTACGCTGCAGGGTTGGGTCAAAATGAATGCGGTTTCAAAAAGCGCCCATGACAACCAAAATACACGTGAGCGGCAATATCTCCGCAACTGCTCTAGCTACATGGGTGTTATTGGTATTTGTAGATCGCTTGATCTTCTAAGTAGTTGTCCACAGTGAGTTCCTAAATACGCAATAAGCTAATACATTTGCTCAACGATTAAAGCAACATGACTGATATTCGGCTTATTTTGTAAGTTGATCCACAATATTGCAGTGCATGTCCCACTGAATGACATATTCAAAGCTCAGAATTCACAACCTTTGCCATGAGAGAAGCTACTAGTTTACCAGTGAATTGTATATGTTAAAATTTGTGCATTTGTTCAAACGATTTTGATGCATCTTGTGCTTCAATAATCACACATAACTCTATGAAATGGTGTAAATGAGGATTAGTTCAAACTATATAACTATTATGTGACGTTATCACCATATTGTGGCATATAATTGCATAAGAATGTATCTAAGTTTTAATAAAGTAGCTACCATAATTTCCCGGAAACATTTTGTGAAACAGTCGTTCGCAAACGTTTGGAAGAAAAGATGTCGCAATGTAGGCAGAATTGATTCAGCGGTGTCGCTCAGCTAATTCAGTGATTGATTGACAGTTCGGATAGCGAAATCAGGCCAGTCCGGATGTTTCCTGGAAGCATCTCCAGGAATCGGAGTCGTACCCAACTATCGTTGTTAGATCCGAGTTGTTGAGGTATCGTAATGCGACGGATGGTTTGCGGTTGCCAAGTTGTTGCTCGGCCAGAAGTTGACGCGGCTTGCGTTCGACGCTTGCCGTGACGAAATCAGCAATATTGCGCTTGATTTGGTTGTACGTATTGTTGTTGACATTGATACCGCTTCCCGAGAATGACGTACATAGTTAGTGCCCGAAGGGGCAGTTGAGTGTTACGGATGCTGAAGCGTCGCCCAACATTCGCTCGATTTGCTCGAACTCTGCGGCATCTTTTTTGTAAAGTCAGACAGATTGTTCGTGTGTGGCAGTTTGTTGCTTGTTGTATTCTTGCGATCGCTTGTGAGCAACTGCGTGGTTGTGTTCGCAGCTTTCGGTTTCTCAACAATTCGACAGTGCCAGCCTTTTTGCTTGGCAACTCCATCTTTGGACGGCCATTGCTGAGACGCGGTAGGATCTCGACCATCTTGGCTTTATGCTGCTTGTGCCAGTCAGCGATTGTTCCAGGATCCGACTCGACATCCCGGGTTATAAGAAGCAATAAGAGAAACGATGTTGCGTGACGTTGGCGGTTGATTGATAGCGTCCAGTTGAAACCGCCAATTGATGCTTGAGTTGACCAAACGTTTTGACGTGTGAAGATCCGGTGATTGCCGCATCGTTACCATTCAGAATTGAAAAACGACTGCCGTTCGATAGTGTCTGAGCGAGTTTGTCTCTTTGTCGTTAAGGACCGCAGGATCCAAATAATAACGAGAAACCAGGCGTCGAGAACCACCTTTGATTTTTCGTGCGAATTGTGTTCCTTGAATTACTCTTGTTGCCGCCATTTGAACAGTTGATAAACTCTGCGGTTCCGTCACTAGGTGCTCTTTTGTCCGTCCCGGATGCCCTAGTGTAGAAACCACGGTGGCGAAATGATCACCACCGTTGCCCGTGCCAGACGTGTTGTCTTAAACCGGAACTGATTGAAACCGGATTGCAACGCTGGATTCATGGCTAACACTCAATCCTGTCAGTGCTGGATCAACTGGGGGTGCGCCTTTCTCTTAAGTCCCAGGCTGGAGGCTCCCATTTTCAAACAGTGGAAATATTTTAAACAGAATTGTAGTGAAAGTACTATAGCTGAAATACAATTCACAGACATAGAGACGTTACTTATCAAAACGAGTTTCACCTAATGTGTTATCCTAGGACGCAAAATGACAGAAATGGCTGAGCAGACTTATGGGAAGCCCATCTGCTTTTAGATTTTCGTACTGGTGGTCCTGATAGAGTGCAAACCTAATGGTGCAACTATTCATGTGGATTTTGATAGATTTTCCTTGCCATGGTGGTGCCCCCCTATTTGGGGGATGGGTATGGGTGCTCCGGCCCTGATTCCTGATGTTCTCTGTTTCGCACCGGCTGGAAAGCAATTAATTGTATTGCGAATCCTCTGCGCGTGGATATCCTTGTTTGGTAGCCATTGAGTTTGGGGTGTACCAATAGCTTTTGCAGTATCAAGAATCACAGCAAATGGTATCGTTAGATTCCGTTTTAATCTATCGACTCGTGCTCTGATTAGTGTTTTAATAGTCACTTAGCAAATCTTAGTACTCAATGAAGAGGGTTGTGGGAAATCTGTAAGCCACTTTCGGTTTTACCTTAAACCTTTTTCTGATTTGGAAATATGAGGTTCAACATTGTTAAGGCGACTCTCAAAGTGACATATTGTTGTTGGTTTAAAAACCTAAAATAACGTTTCTAACCCACTTACCCCTGCACTGCATACCTAACATATAGGCTGATTTTCCTTCTTGTGGTCAACGTATACACAGTGCCCCACAATTTTGGGATTTGGCTCTAGATTTCGAGACGTTCTAGCGCAGCTGGGTTCTTAGCTTGGGCGTTCCAAACTTGCACGATTTCCCTAGGGCATAAATGTGTATATAATAGAGTAACGACGATTTTTGAGGTTGAAGTTTGTTAGTTTAGGAGCAGTTACGCTTTTAATTTGTAATATTAGGTTTTACGTTACACCTATTTTCAATTTTCATTTCCACGCAAATCACCCAAACGAAGGACTTTACTACGTCCCCGCGGCTTCTGTCTCTCCACAAAATAGAAACAATCAGTAAATTTACTGGTTGCCTCATCAAACGTATGCCCAGTGTAATATATACGTTTCAAAAGTAAAGTATTTAAATAGTACTGCTGTTTTTTGTGGGAAAGTCCCTAGCGGGCATTTTCTGCCTGGCAATAGCAGTTTTAAATAAATTGTATGTCTTGATATTTGATTATGACGATTTGATAATGATATCTACACCGGCGTTCGTTCCTGTTTTTAATGCCATCTGCACGCATTTGAATCTAGTTATTTATGGTATGGGAGAGATAAATCGATATGGCAAATAAATTTGACTATGTAACATATGATCAGTCGGAATTTATGAAACATCATCAGTTTCGCTAGGGTTTTCACACCATGTGCGATATTGGTTGATGTTACAATCATAAAGATTCCACGATACACCTGCGGAGACTGTTTTGCTTACAAAATCCCTCATGCGCAGGGAGTCGGCACCCTGACTCGAATTTTTTCAGTAACCCCTCCGCGCCCCACTTTTGACTGGCGTACTACTCAAACGTAAGCTCTCTAGACCCCGAGGAACCAAATAAACATAATCTGAGGCGTACATTGCGCTATGCCTATAATAATTGTCCGAAACGACAACTTACATAACTGGATCAGACCAGCATTCAAAAACGCGTTTAAATTTCACTACACAGGGTTACGCTACTGTTGTTTATTAAGCTATCTTACTCTTCCGATTATTGGATATTGGCTAGTACTAGTGCTTAAGGCCATACAGCTAGCTCAATTATTAATACTGAGTTTTTGAAGTTGAGCCTACTTATAACCAGTTCAAATCAAAGGTTCCAATCATTTGGAGATCTATCATTTTAGGTCATAAAGGACTCACCGCAAAGAATTAATTTCTACACTGTTCTTACATTTGCTTATGATGACATAATGCGAGAGTAAACATAGTCTAGACCTATCAACCATGCTATTTTGGATAACCGATACCAAACGATAAAGTCATGCTGCAGAGAAATGCTGATTCGAGTTTTCTCTATTAACAGAAAATAGGCAAAATGAAAAACAACTGTCAGAAATTACACATTGTGCTCAAACACAATTTTGACGATTTTCAGTTGCGGAAGACGGTACTAAATGCTTATGAACTTTATATTTGGTTTCGCCTGCGTTCGCGAATAAATTCAACGTAATAATGACGTCACAAATTTAATGTATATAGTTTAGTTCTTAATAGTGTCCGTGAGAAAAATTCGCTTAATTTGAATATGACAGTCGATTGCCGCAAAATTGGACAATTTTCGTTGAATTTTCGCGACCACAAAATGGCTGTATTTTAAACACAGAGCAGTGAGTTTGTTTACGGGGTTATGTTTTGACTGATCATCCCTCTTCGTATGGGAAACAGCAAAATAGGATGGTCGATGGGCGTTGGTTAAGTTTATTCTCGCATAAAATAAGATTTATCCAAAAAATACAAAAAAACGATGCTATTTATTTTAGAGATTCTTCATTACGCGCTGGCTATATATACAAACTTGTAAGGAATAAAGATTTTATAAACACGATAACATATATAATTATTGCCAAATATTATATAGTTATATATTTATTTATTAAAGATCTAAGAACACTGAAATTGGTCCGTTATAAATAACAAATATAGCAAATATACGAACATTAATATAAATGAACTTGATAAAGTAAAAATATATAGCCATTTAAGTAAAATATATAGATGATAGACCAAATAATGTAAACTAAATAATAGCAAAAATAGAAATTTAATATATTAATATAAAATTATTAATAATCTGAAGTAATATGGCTATAATAAAATAGAGTAAAAGTACAAAATAAATTAATAAGAACAAACTATAAAAAATTATTTTAAATATAAAAATTTATAACTGATAATTATTGCTATATCATAATTGTAGTGATACGGAAAATGCTAGGTGTCACCGTACGAAAATCGCTTTATACGCCGGCGCTTATCAGCGGGTAAATATTTTTCAATTTTTTCACAATTGAGTTTGGAAGCCTTAGTTAGGATATTCGGTTTCGGCTATCATTACTTTCACCGGTGCTGCTGAGTTAGCTTCATGTTTTTATGGAGCATGTGACGTCGCTGTATTTGAAGGAATACTCCAAGCGGTAGTTGCTAAAACCAACGTATAGACACATGTAAAATGATGAGGGGCTTGCTCTGAAAGTAATCAGAGTTTTTGCGTCGCAACTGTGATTCCTTCGACAACTTTGGATTCGATAGTGATCAAACGGTAGATCATCACCAGCACTTTAAGCAGAACTTTTGATACTTTTAATACCAGAGGTGACGAACAGACCGCACAAATAGGGTTCACAAATTAGGTATGTGTCAAAGCTAGCTGTACTTGATTCTTTAAACAGTTGCTCACCTAACATATTGCTTACATGATCAAAACATTGGGATCGCCGATCTACGCTATCTAAAGAGCGTCCTAGGAAATGGGAATAAATTTTGATTAGCGGCTCATCTTGGATCGCTGAATTTGATTTGAAACGTTTGAAAGACAAGGCAACCTCGCGGAAAATCAAAATCCCAATAGACGAAATTTTGAAATGTTTCTGGAGCCGACTCGAGAGTAGCCATCTTTTTAGCGTATGTAAGAGGCATTCCGTGTTTTTAATTTTACAGAATAGAACCTGCATTTGTTAACCCAGCGGTCGCAGCGTATCTCCTGAATATTTAAGAAACTAGCGATTCGGAATGTACACACTTTTCCTTCGCAACGTACTCGCAAACTGATAAATGTATTGTTCGGTTTGCTGATTATTTCACCAACCAATCTTTTCAACTTCTTTCCTAACTAGTCATCATTAGATGTTTACTCGACAATTGTATCGTTTATGAAAAACGTAAAGGCGTATTACGAAGTCATAGTTGAACTGTTACAAAGTCTGAGGTAAGCTCTGTTTTCATTTATACTAATTTTTTACATATTTGCGGCAACTACTCTAAGATGTATGCACGCGTATTATAAGAAGACTGCTAGAGTTGATTCTATATATATATTTTATTTTTCCACTCACTTTGCTAGAATCAATTCTATGGATGAGTTATCATCAGGTCAAATTAATGGACATCGAAAATTTGTATATTTTGTTTGACCTTTTAAGGACTAAAATGACCTGAAATAAACTTAACCTCCGAGGAATGAAATTAGCAAAATTTATTCTACAAAACACCACACATAATTCTACTCCATTTTATTATAAAAGTGGCGTCCTTTCTAGTAGTGCTCATCTTTGTAGGTTTGATTCGATAACACGATTGATTCGTATATTTTTACCATTTCGCTGCACACATCTTATGGTAGTTGCCTCATAGTTCGATAACTTATTAAAGTACAATTTTTACTATATCCATTGATGACATTTTGTGCTTTAATTGAGCTGTATATCTATTTTTACTAGATCAGGCCATAAATCAGCATCTTGGTGGTACAATTTGTGGGCAAAGGTCCCTCTAGCATCAACACTGAACTGGAAATCTTGGCTGACCAATACTTTCACAACTCCATATAAAACTGCTGTGACAACATCAATACCTTCCGCGATATCATATAATATACTGCCTATACAAGATTTAAAACATGGTAAATAGACAAAATTTGAAAGCTTTATTTTATATGTGTTCAAGGTCCCTCGGCATATAATCGGGTAAAAACAATACCGGCATGAAGAGGGGATTTGCAACGGGAGAGGTAGTTAGGCAGAGGGGGTAACTAAAAATTTGTACAATTTTTTCTTATAATATTTTCTAATATTTCTCCCAATTTTTCCGCATGATTTAGTATAATTTTGCTCATAATTGCTAAAATTTTCCCATCACCATAATAGTGGGATGTGGGAATGATGGCGTATGGGGCATCCAAGAGGGGCCGAATAGAGCTTAGCGGAATTTAACCCTCTGAGCGGTGACCTACGTACGAAGCCTTATGAACATCTATGCTATAGGTACATAGAATACATATAATATAATGCATACTTGACAATATGATAGCGGAAATTGTATTTGGCACATAGCGAATATATTTCGAAAAGCGGTGTGTCTTCGCATCTCTATTTTCTTTGAGGTTCTCGATAATTATATAGTTGTTTACTTAAAGCCCCGCCAAGGTTTTTTGACTGTTTCAATGGATCGAGCTGCAAAGAATCGTTCTATTCCTTTTGTGGCGTTCAGTGAATGCGCTTGGCATCTGCTGAATTGTTTGTTTTAGACTGGAATTCAGTCTGCGCAGTTTTATTTGAGTTATTTTGCTTGGCCAATAATTATTATTGTGTTCGGTCGGCGAAATATTTGCATTTTTATGTGAAAGTTGGTTTGGAAACAGTTTTGAGACATTATTGCATGAAAAGAAATTTGAAAGTTTCCGCCAATTCTTTGGCATTTAGATCGTATTTTACTACCGACATGGAGTACTGAGTTAGTCAAATTTTAGCCTATCGTTTGAGACTACGGTCATGCTTATAAGTCGTTGATCGCACTTATATGAATCTTGTTAAACATTTTTTGGATTTTGGTGTAGATGAAAATATTTTGTTTCAATGTCCAAATTTACACCTATCCAATGCATAACAGACTACAATTATTTTTAAATATACATGCCCTGCTATATTTTTAGCAATATATTGCTATAGTTTTGGTCATATGGGTTATCATCTCCTACGAGTAAAGCCCGGTATGACCTTCCTTTTCAGCATATATCTAGACAAGATTTGAGTAAAATCAGTCAATGGTTAAGCTTAAACAATGTAATGCCAGAACATTATCATTTACTATAAGTGTACTATTAGGCGTGAAATCAGACCAGAAATTGTCACTTTATTGACGGTTGGCAATATGGCACATATATTCTGTTTGATAACAGGTTCCTTTAGCTTTTATCAAATCCGACATTAATTAATAGTATTTTTTACCAAACTCGGGGTTTTCAAGGTCATTTTCATGGAGATATAGTATATTTACGTGGCAGTTAATGGTCACAGTATACTCATAGGCATTCAGTTTGGTCCTAAGATTTCGATAAAATATTGTTCGCTCCTTTTATGAGTTTTACATTAAAGAAACGGGTCAACATATAGCTCAGTGGTTAGCGTACACGACTTGCTATCGTGCAGTACAAGGATTGGTTTTATCGCTTAAAGCTGAGTTCGTTTGATAAAACTTTTATAATAAATTGCCTTGAAATTAGTTATTAAACTTCATGTGACTGTCCTGTATGTGCCTTCTGCAAAATACTATTCTGTTTACGGGAAAAACAGTAATTTTCGTTTCAGCAGGTCGTATGTTGGCAACGAAGCTTTCGTCATACATCAAAATTCAAAATTTCGCCTTATATATAGCTCGGTTAAATCAAGCTATTACACTTTTACGTTGTGAAGCCCACGTCTTTAAAATTCGAATCATGTAGGTACCAGTTTATGCTTTCTTAGAAAATATTCGTAAATATAAAATGTGATCTTAATTTGGTTGGCAAAAACGGAACAAAAACTGCTCCCACGAGCACGATTTATACACTCAATTAAAGGCAATTAAGGAGCTTTTGATATTCTGCTGCATGTTCCAATGATTTCAATATATTGTGAATCTGTTTGATATCCCGGGTTTTACCCGGTTCCTTCAAGTCGAAGATGAACCATTTGTTATTTGGTGACAGTTACAAGACGACAATTGTTCTAATCCAATGTCATTTTCAAAGCAACAGTTTCCGATTTGATATATTTCAGCAGAATAATTGATATCAAAGTTGCTGATAGTTGGAAAATGTGCAGGGTATGAGACTGCAATGCATTTAAGTAATTGTTACTCAATCTTACTTTTGAGCACTCGCTTTTGGTAATAAAGCCGTCAGAATGTGACACCGTATTCAGGTTTTGTTGGAAGTTATATACGTAGCTACGCTGCAAAGTTCAACTGCAGCAAACATCTGAGCGCTCACAAGTGAAAGAGCTGAAGTCTACTTGCGAAACGAAATGGGTATTCGACAAACGTTTCAGATTCCTTCCACCAGTTTACAAGAGCGGAGTATTACATTTAGCCCGATCAAAAGTGGAATTATCAAGTTTGGGCGAATCAATAGGCATGTAATATAAGTTATATTTAATAATTTTCCTAGATCGCGCTGAAACTACTGAATGGTCTTATCGGGAGTCGAACACTGGGCATTGCGCATGCGTAGCAAATGTGCTAAGCACGACACCATGGACCCGGTTAAAACAGTTGATACTTGAAAATGTTATTATAACTAACGAATTAACGGTTTTGCTAGAACTTATACATGCTCATAAGGGGTTGATGGATCGATTATACTCCACCGGAGGCTAGGAGACCGACTTACTCCGTCGGGACATCGCCGAGCCCTGGGACGTAGCCTGATTGGTCTGAGGCTTCGCCCTTCTCGCGCTGAATGGGCATGGAAAATTTTGGCAAAAATAGGCAAAATTTAGGGAAAATTGCCAAAAATTGAAGAAAAATAGGCAAAATGATGGTAAATTGGTAAAAGTTAAGAAAATGTTTAGCCCCAAATCTATCGCACTCGAACGACTCTCTTCCCACCCGCGGCCGACCGGCTGATTCATCTCTGGAGAGTCCGAAGACCCCTACCCGCTGGGACTTCGGTCATTGTGCATGTATGAGTTATCACCGAATTGCTTGACCGCTACACAACCCTTGTGGCCAGCTGCAGAACAGGCACAGTTAGGTTCATTTCTCTTATCGTACACCGATGTGTCGGGTGATCACCATGGGTTTCTCCAAATATATGTTATATTTATTGTTTTCGTTAAATCCCGCTCAAACTAAAGAATTTGGTCTCCCGGAGTCAAAGACGTAACGCTTGAATTAAATAAGCTTTTTTTGCTTATTCAATTGCTCGAATTTTGACCGGACACGTCATATTCGACGTCTTAACCGACAAACTTATACCTAAGTGAGACGATCAAGCATCTATTGAGATACAACGAATTTTAATAACATTGACAATTCACATTAATTCTACCATATAACTGTTGTATTATACAGCTAAACATGTATACTTTACACATTATATGTTTGGAATTGTATGAAATGTTACACAAGAAATGTGTGAAATGTCAGTACATATTTTGTGTCACATATGCAGCAAAGTTTTTTCAATATTAAGCGAAATATTTTGCATTTCCATTTTTTCCGGGGGATTTCTTTTCTTATGTTCACTAATACGAAATGAACTTATTAGTAAATCAAACAATCGGACATTTTAATAACTTATGCTGGATACTTGCCATGGTCAGCAGCATTCAAAGCCATGAACCTTTTTAAGCTTTACCCTTTAATTGATAACGTGGCCACTAAAGTTTATACGGATTCGAGCATCAGCTTCGGGATAGCTCAATGGTTAGTAAACGACACTTTCAGTCGAGCGTTCAGAGTTCGATACCAATGTGGCGACCAATAATTATTCATCGATACTCAAAATTTAAAGTAATTCTGGAAGGAAAGGGTTAAATAAAGAAATTCTCACTGTAGCAGGTGCAATGGAAAAATTTTTTAATTCATCTGCCAATGTGTTCCTACATTTTGTATGTCTTGCAACAAAATTGTAGGAATCACATGTGATATAATGTCAATCCGCCAAAAAGCTGTGTCAATAGTAGTTGTGTTAATTCTGAGTTTTGAATGCTACACGTTTTGTGCTATGTGTTTGTGGCAACTAGTGCTGACGTGTATTCGAACCATCGCGAAGATTTTCCAGAAGAACGTTGTCGATTACTGATTGGACAACATATATGACGTTTCATTACAATAGCGTTGTCTTGATCTTATAGGACGATTCATGTCCACGTCACATTTAGAACATTCTAGTGCCTACGTGAATTTGTAACCTTTCTGTATATAAACTGTGAAATTGATCATTAAACTTCCTTTTCGGAACTACTATACATCGTACGTCAAACCATATACTTATTTGGGGTAGTAAATATGCTAATAATTAATTGGCGGCATGTATCCTGCAAAAAACCAAATTTAATAATTGTCTTTCGCCTGCAAAAAACCAAATTTATAGTTTGTCTTTGAGTTCAAGAACTGGACCGTTCAAACCTATTTTTATCAGCATGGATGTTTTGTGCTACACGGAGTAAATTCAAGGGTAAATAATAACTATTTCACTTAAAATTTAGAATTATTTTATTTGCCTTGAGTGTTGTAATTTTAATAAAAAATAAAAGTATGTTACGTTATATATAAATACACAGCAGAAGAACATTAACAATAACATAACCCCTCTGGCTAGTTCCCCTGTAAGCTGGACATTTACTGGTCCCAGATCTCCGTATAACCCCAAAACCGTCGGCTGCTAAGCTGGAAAATTTACGAAAAATTCCATAAATGCTCATGGAAAGAGGGGGGTTAACCCACGCAGAAGCTCGGATCCTCCAACCGGCGAGACGTAGATATCCTTTCTCAGACCCTACACTCCCTCTCCCTCCTTGCTGAAGGCAAAAAATTTAAAAACTTGCCAAAAATTTTTAAAAAACAATTTTAAAAATCGAAGCAAAATATGCATAAATTGGGGGAAATAGGCACAAGCCGGGACAAAATTAGAAAAACCCGGTGAGAAATGGAAAAATTAAAAAAAATTTCGAGACCCAACCATATTCGAACATTTTTCTTCCCTCGGACGACTTCCTGCCTCTTCCGCCGATATATTCCTCCTCCAAACTGACCGGCTGACTTTCCCCTGGGGATGCCGAGGTATCATAGAAGGATCATCCCGTTGTCCCCGTGGGACCTCGGAACTTGACCATGAATGTAAAATTCTAAAATACCGAGCAGTGCCTTTTGTATTCATTTACCTGTACAAGCAATATTTGGCCAAGATCATGCTTGAAACGAAATCTTATAATACAGCTAAAATAAGTTGTTCCTAATCAAGTGCACATCGGTTTTTAGATCTTAGGGACCAACCCACAGGATATATCAAAACTCGCTTAACTATATTTTTTATTAAATCAGCTAACAAAAATGTAAACTGCAAAGTAAGTTGTCAAGTTAAATTATAATTCATCTCCAAATTCGGTTTGGGGACCAAAAAACTAGCCATGTTTGCGCAATCTTCGAAAGCCGATCTTTGAAGCGGAATACCCGTTGCACTGAAGTCTGAGTAGTATGCCCTCTTGTCATTGATTCCATAGCATCTCCATGAACTTGCAAGTGATGCGCCTACACACCTCACACAATGCCTATATCGTCACGAGTCCCACAGCGATGTGTATGAGAGAAAAAAGTGATACAAGATATTGTTCTAAGAAACCGTCGTGGTCTGTCAACGACGGCTGAGACGTATTAAAATGGGTCTTTTGGGATAACATTTCGATCACTTTGCCCATGTTTTATCACGCCACATAGCTTCATTAATATACGCTGACGTTCATTATATCTTAATGGATATGACAATGGTGTATTTTGGGTTCAGCCAATGTAGGGTCAATAGCTACGCTTAATTGAATATATAATTATTCCTTTAAGCTGACAGTGTGTATAGAAAATTTGAAATGTGGTATCTTTTAAAGTTTAGACATATATTTTTACTCGTGCGCTCTAAGGTTTCTCTAGAAGTGTCGTTAGCGCTGAAATTATTTTACTATAATGCCGACATCACATTTACATATTTTATGTAATTCAATTTTGTTCTGTAATGGGCTACATTTAACAGATCCGTATGCGATTGGGAAATTAGTAATATCAATTAGTTCTATCACAATTATTTTTAGGCTACTTAGCTTAATGGATGAATTTAAGCATCGAATGCAAAAATAGCTTAAATTTTACATTTTCCAATTTGTTAAGCCGTGATATGCGTTATTGAATTTCAGGAGATGATCCAAATAAATTTACATTTTGGTCTAAAATTACACAACAACTAAAAAAATAAGTTGATTTGCCAACCGCATGCTGATAATTAGGAGATCAGGAGAACCAGATTTGACTTTAGGCATATGATAATGTGGTTACTTAATGAATTAACTCTAAGTGTACTATTCCCCGAATGAAGCAGTATTAACAAAGAAAGCAGCATCAGTGTTCAGTCTTTAAAAGGCACAAAAACAACTTCTATTTGGACACCCGAGGGTGTGGCGCGATTTCTAACTAGTGTGTCCCGTGGTCACTACTATACATAATACACCATGCATTTTGAGATCAACAGTGTAGGAGATACTGTCCGCCAAGGCTCTTTATCGATTGTTAACAACAACATAAACGAGTATCATAAATAACAAGCAATTCGTAAACGTTTGAGATATAAAGATTTTATGCAGTTCTGAGATCAATAAATGTAGTCATAAACACAGTAAACCCCGCTGATATCTGATTTGTTGTAAGTTATTAACGCTTTCATGCCTGAATTAATTTGTGTATCATGCAATTTTTGACAATCAGGGATCGAGCCTGGCTTATATGACCAGAAAAAGGCCTACTCAAATCACTGAGTAATACAGGAGTTGTTTACTCGGTTGCTTGCGGAACTTCACAACGTGAGCAAATAACAACGCACGTGCAAACAAGCATCACACGATAAACTCGGTCAGCACAAGGCTTTGCTCTTAATGCCGATGCAAATGTAGGAACGAAAGAGTTAAACGTTGAACAGGTGGAATAATCAATTTTATTTAATAGGTTTAAAGATTTGTTTTCAGAATCTCATATATATATAGTGGTGATAAATCGTCCTGCTCTGCTACCGTGTTTACCTTCCGAAAGTCCACACAGAGTCGGAGTGAGCCGTCACTCTTGGTTACATACACTATCGGTGATCCCCAAGGTGAGCTCGATGGTGATATTAGTCCCGCATCTAACATACTATTGAGTTCCTCGCGAAGCGGTTCGCGTAAGGAATGTGCTAATCGATACGGTGCTTGCTTAATTGGCTTAGCATCTCCGGTCTCTATGCGGTGCCTATGCTCTGTGTAGCGTCCTAAGTCGAAATCGTGCGTGCTGAATACATCTGCGTTTTCAGCAATTGCGGTTTTCAATTGTTTTAGTTCAAACGGCGACAATAGGGTCTTATCAAAATCTATTTTACTCAAGACCGTTTGAGCTCTCTCATGGTCAATTGACCTTTTTCCTGCCTCTATGTGTTGGATGATTCTTTCAGGGTGC